>MU623434.1:0-149042 GCA_025201765.1 Daldinia sp. FL1419
TCGAATAAAACGCACGTTTACGCACAGACGTATTTTGTATGTATTTTTGCTGACCGGTTGACTAGTTTGACCGGCTGACTTGTGGGGCACGTTACTCCCTAAGTAAGTGGCAACACCCAAATCATACGAAAATCCACCCTGCTCACGATTTTCCTAGACATAATAAACTCTTCGAGACCCCAACCAGTATTCATTATCCATCATATTAAGCGATTATTCAGCATTCATCGACGGATTCTACCTCTAGCGGATAAACGATGTAGATCTACTGTTAAGAGAATAAATAATAGAGCGAACTGAATATCTTAAAAGACCAGAAGTCATTCGATATTAACGAAACAATCCCTTTCCTTGAGAGCATTATTCAGAAGAAATATAAGGCAATTAAGCTGAATAGGGCATTCCTGCTATTTGCTCCGTTTGCTCCGGAGCAGTTCAATTCAGCGTTCCAAATGCTATGACCATGTCTATCCCATTTCTGATATGATGGAACCCCGAAATATGGCAGGTGGCGATTGTCATTCCTTCCCTCTTGCTGCGCGCACAATCTCGGTAGGTATGGTCGAATATGATGAAAAGTAGTCCGAAGATCCTACTTGGCAGCTGATCAAAATCGGAGCAAGTGCCGTATGGAGCGTGTATTTCATAATCGTATGAATGCAGGCGTGCTGCTAGGAAGGTAGGTTTCGAAATTCTGGTCGATCATCCAATGTATACGAGGTGGCAATACGGTATAGTTCGCGTCACCGTCGGCCCATTTCCCACACTAATCCAAAATCCATCCACTATTGCCACTCGGGCTTTGTATTTAAATTCCAACAATATATTGACATCTCGATCATTCCTGGGTACCTATGTGTTTAAGTAGGGTAGGCGACAGGTGAAACCCCGCGGCAACTACCGATGTAAACGAATAATATTGGTCTGCGAATTATACTAGCAACTAGTCCTCAGAAGTTAGTATTTGCTTTCAAAAGGAGATTATCCCATCGTTTAATTCGGAGAAAAAATGGCAGGATTGGGAGCAAACCGAATTATGAAAGGGACAAAGCCTGTCTTTTGAATGATTTATCCTATAATAGGAAGGAAAAGAAAACCAAGTCTTACAATAAGCCCGTTGGGTACAGTGCACCATTAATGCAAAACCAACAAAACTAAAAACGCAAATAAAAATTCATCCAATGCAAATAAAATTCATTTAACGTAAATAAAAATGCAGATGAAAATTTGTCTAATTGGATAAGTTATTTTATTGTATAATATATATTAGGTATTAATTGATATAAAATATTATAAAAATTAATTTTTTTGATAAATATTATATATAATTTATATCGTACAAACATCTTTAAATCAAAATATCTCAACTTAAATTTAATATAAATAATTTTAAAGAAAAAATCATTACCTATTAAAATATAAACAAATTTATTAATAATATATTTAAATATTTAAATAATTAAATATTTATTATTTAATATATATTTAAAAAGAAATTATTAAAATAAAAATTATTTTAAAAAAATTGTATAATTATTATTAATAAATTATTATAATATATATAATATCTTATATTCCATCACAACTATAAAGATTTGTTTATCCTCCAAAATCTTTAACAGGAAAATACCCAATTTAATATTAAGGCTTTCCAATTTATATAATTAAAATATAAGATAAAAAGACAATATTGTACAAATAAAGAATAAAATAAAGCCTTAAAACAAGCTTAGCAATTTATAAAAAACCATACCCAATATAATATTTTAATTAGAAATTACGGATAAACATATCTATACAATTTTATACAATCCCAAACTAATATTATTATAAACAAAAATCATATATATCAAATATATCAAGATATTTACCCCAAAAAAATCCAGAAACAACGTTATACTATATGGATTAATCGTACAAATTTTAATATCTTTAGGTCAAATTTCTTCTAATTATTAAATAAATATGTAAAATTGGCAGATTTTAGGTTCCAAGTAAAAAGATTTCATATAAATCTTTTTATATTTAAATTAATTTTACTTATAAATTTACACTTATATTAATGCATATTCCCACATAATTATCTAAATTTACGTAAAATATTCAACAACCATAACTATTAATATTTTAAAACAATATCTTCATATAATAATTACATTTAACATTTACCTTTATTTTACTTAAACAAATTATAAAATAGAAATACCACTTTAGACTAACACTTAAACTACCTTAATAAATAAAAATCAAATAATAATATTATATAAAAATAAAAATAATAATATTTATTATTATTACTAAAATATTTATTTATCATTTATTCATTTGATAAAATTAAATCCAAAAAATATTAAAATTAAATTATAATAGAAGATTTTTTAATTTAAATTTATAAAATGTTAGATTATAAGTATAGTTCTATATTTATTTTCGTATAAAACTAATATAATATAATTATTTAAATATAAAATAATTAATAATAACCTTTTTATTTTAAATAATATAAATAATTTAATTATTATATATATAATTTATAATCTTTTATTTTAAAATAAATTTATTAAATTTATTAAAATTTAAAATAATTATTTAATTTAAAAATAAAAGAATTAACCTTATATATAATTAAATATATCATTTAATTTATATAATATAAACAAAAATTCTAATTATAAGTTTTTAATAAGAAAAGGCTTTAAATTATATAAAATAATAAAATTAATATATATTTTTTTAAAAAATATTAAAATTAACAAATTTATAATATCAGAAATAATTAAATAATACAAGGATAAATTAAGGAACCTTAAATATATTGGCAGGTTTTGTACAAAAGAAAATTAAATTCAACCTTATATTAAAATATATTTCCAATTGCGAAATATTGTACAAACATATATAAAATCTAAAATGGTATTAAATCTTATATTAATTAAATTACCAATTAATAATATAAAAATATATATATATAAATATACCTTTTTATATAATAAAATTAATTAAAGATTAAATTTAATTATTAAATTTATTTTAAAATAATTATTTAATATTTAATAATAAAAACCTTCATAATAATAAATTACTTTAATATTTTATATAAGAAATTTAAATTATTTAAAAAGAAAATTATAATATAAATTTTTAAATATTAATATATAATATTTATATAAAAGCCTTTACTTTTATAAAACCCTCCTAATACAATATATTAATTTTTTTAAAATTAAATTTAAAAAAAATTTAAAATTATTATTATTAACATTTTTATTATTATTTTAAATATTTTTTTATTTTTTCTTTAATTTCTTTTTTTATATTTTTTTTAAATATACAGCCTTTTTTATTTATACAAATACTTTAATTTAAATTAACCCACAATTACTTAAATTTAAAATTTAATTAATATATTAATAAGAAGGATATTGTTAATTTAAAATTATTTTTTTCATATAAAAATAAAATATTAATAAAATTATTATTATTAATAATTAATAATTATTTAATAAATTCTTTTTTAATATTATTTTCCCTTTTTATATAAAATTTACATTCCTTTTTAATATAAGAAATAAATTCCTTTTCCACATTATTAAAAGATGTATAAAAATAAATATAAATATAAATAAACTTATATCTATTAAATTAAAATATTAATAAAAAAGGATGAAATAAATTACAAATCATATAAATAAAATCACTTAAAAAAATAAATTAATAAACCCTTTTTTCGTACAATTTTTCACTAATTCTATCTTCCAATTTTCTTTAAACGCCTGTAAAAAAATAGGATTCATAAGGTATGATTATATAATATATTAAATCTAATCTTCTTCAATTTAATCTAACAAATTTTAAAAATAATATTTAATTAATTTAATAATTTTTATTAAAAATTATTAATAATATTAAGTATAATATAAATTGGAAAAAAGGAAGAATAATTATATAAAATTCTTTATTAATAATAATATATTTTATGTTTTTATAAAAATAAAATTATAATATTTAAATATAAATATTTAGGATAATTATATATTTATTTATATAACCTTTTTTTTCATATTTTTGCCTTACCCTACCTATTTTATATAAAATATATTTTATATTATTTATTGTTAATTAAATAAAATTATATAATTTATTATTATTAAGAAGGGCTATTATATAAAAAAGGTAATAATATAGCCAAAGGTATTGCTGCTGTATCAATCAATAGAAATAAGTTGCGTTGGGGTATTTGATCTTATATAAAAAAGGGGTTAAAAAAAAATTTATCCATAAATAAATCTTTATTATTATTAATAATAATAGATGTTAACCAAAAACAATAATAAAATAAATAATTAATATTATTAATTATTAATTAAATTTCACTATATATATAAATAGGTTTATTATATTTATTAAAATAAAGGTATATTTTTTCTTATACATAAATAAGCATTTTAAGATTCATACAAATAAATTTAATAAGAAATAAATAAATATAGGAATTTTTGTACAAAGGAAGGGATAGAATAAGAAAGAAAAAGGGAAAAAAAATAAAAGAAAAGATAAATTAAAAGGTTTTTTTAAATATTAATTTAAAATTAATTTAAATATATTTTAAAATTAAAAAATAATATAATATATTATATAAATTAATAATTAAATAAACATATTATTTAAAATTTAAAATTACAATATTATAATTAATAATATATAAAAAATTAAAAATATTATATATATTTTATAATTATATTAAAATTATATAAAAAAAATAAATCTATATATTAAAAAAATATATTTTATTATTTTATCATTTTATATAATATTTCTCCTTTTTTTAAAAAATTCTTTATTTTAAAATTCTTAACATTTTTTTTTTCTTTTATAATTATTTTAATAATATTAATATTAATAATACTAATAATATTAATAATAATATTATAAAATTTTTATATAAAATAAATCTTATATTATATAAATAATTATTAATATATAAATATATAAAAATAATAAATTATACCTTAATTAAACCCTTATTCCCTTACCAACTTAAAAACTTCAAATATAATATATTCTTACCCATCCCTCATACAAATTCTAATATTATAATAAAAAACTTCTTAAAAAAAAATGGAATAGTTTAGATAAATTAATTATCCAACAAGGTGCAAACCCTTTTATACTCTTTCTTATTAAAAAATAAAAAATAACTCCATACTATTTCAATAAAATTTAATATACTATTTTAATTATGCCTAATAATTCTATAATTATTATACAAAAATTTATTTACCTTAAATAGATTATAATAATAAAATCAAATTATATTAATATCCTTTTTATTACAAATCATAACATTACCGTTCCAATACCTTACTAAATTTACCAAAAATAATTTATACAATATCCAAACAACTATAACAAACCCTTCCCAATTTATATTAAACTACCAAATTATTTCAATAATTACTATATTAAATACAAATTCTAAGATTACACTATTAAATACAATATATAAAATAATAATTTAAATAATAATAAATTTTTTAATTTACGCCAACAATAGCGCATACAACAGCACCACCCTCCTAAAACCTTATTTCCTCCTCCTAAAACAAATTCTAAAAAAAATCTAATTAAATTAAATTAATTATTATTAAAAGATCAAAAATATTTATATATTTATATAATTAATTAAATTATTACAATTAATTAAATAATTAATTATACAAATTTTTATTTACATTAAACAAATTTTCATTTACATTTTTAATTTTATTAGTTTTGCATTAATGGGCCACCATAATCAGGTATTCAGATTTTTTCACATAATATAGCAGCCTATTTCGGCACCAAAAAATACCATCTAACTTATTCGCGCAAGGGCGACAACCAACACTCGAGTTGTTCCAGACTATTCGAAAAATAGGTTTAACTAAGTACAGGCTATTCTCCTATAGTAAAACGCGTCGATAGCGTTATGTGCTAGTCAAGAGTAGAGACTCACCAGAGATTCTTATAGGGCTGTTTTCTTGAAGAAGTCGAGATCGGATCGATAGGTATAGGGAAATCGTGTGTCCTATGAGATTAGAAGGCAGTCGGTTAGGGTTAATGGGGTTGCTGGCCGTCGCCCTGGGTAGTATCGGGAGTATAACTTTGTGTTTCTTCCTGAGCTGTCTGGGAATCGTAACCGTCAATACCGTCGGCTGGTTGGGTCCAGGTTCCATCTTGGTCGAATAGGAGGTCCATAAAGCTTTGTGACCCTATTGCTGAAGGGTCTTCGGAATCGTCGTGCATAGTTGCTGAGCCTGATACGGACGTTGCTTGTTTGGATGATGATGACGCTGATGGTTGAGAAAGAGATGGGTTCAATGCAGACGCAAGCGCTTCGACGGATTCTCCGACTCTAATTTGAGAACACAGTTCCGAAACTTGATAGTCGGTCCCGTTCTGCAAAACCCCAAATACCACTTCAAAACTCTGTAGTCTTGCTGCGTCGTACTCGCTTAGTAGTTGTATTTTGCCGATGTCCCGTTTGTTCACTTCGTATAGACACGTATCGCTGGCTTTCTGACATCTTCCACACGTGGGTCGGTTTCCATCACACTGTCAGACTCTCAGTCCTGAGCCGCTATAGCGAGTCATGACTCGTTTATCATAATGGTATTCTTACCTTTGCCTTTTTGAGTTTACACGGGGAGCATGCCTATGATGGGGTGTGTTATGGGTGGAAAGACATCCTCCTAGTTGGCGTGTGGGAGCCTCACTTACATTCCTTGTTAGGTTTCTGCGGGGACCTGGTATAGGTAAAGATATCTGGTTAGGCGTTTCACCGCCGCTAGATGAGGCCGGCGCTGGCGCGAGCTTCTTGAAGTTCCTCGGCTCCATGTATTACACAACTTGGCCGATATCTAGAAGACGCATATACGGCTTTGATGCCCAATACACAGGTACTTGGTAATAAAAAGAGTCGAGAGAATCGGAGATCAGCTGAGAGCAACAGAACCAATCAGAAGCAAAGGTCGCCATCAATAATATGGTTGATGAATTTTGGGTGACTTGATCTTTTCCAAGGAGGATAGAACGTGGAGCTTGACAGGGAAGATCGCAAAACCACTCGGAGCCGGCTCCGAATAGCCAATAAAGACAGCCCAAAGTCTTCAGTTGTAAAACTGCTGAAAACCCGTAGATTTGGTAGTATTCTACATGGTGTTACAAATTGACGATGACACTACGTAAACACGATGCGAATGAAATCTGGTACCGTTCACATGATCCAATGTATTTCTTTTATTTACAAATACCTGGATAACTACCTAAGTAACTTGGCCATACTTTGAGAGCCGGCGCTAGTATGCCTAACGCTATGGGATCGACATGCTTATATGTGGTAGGAGGAGAACGGTCGCAGTAAGGCATACTACATACGGCATGTTTATACAATATCCACCTCGAGGAGATACCTAGCTCTGTAAATTCATTCAACCAACAACCTTTCTATGGCTATCTTTACCTTTTCTAAGCGAAGACTACAATCAGCCTAGGGTACCTACCTAGGTAGGCAAGTGGATAAGAAGCGCCTCTTTTTTTTCTCTTTTTTTTCAAGGGAAATAGACCAGCACCCCGAACGCCCACAAAGATATATAGGTGTAGAGTATCATATCTTATTAGACGGTAAACTATTTTTTACGTCTACTAATAAATCTAATTTACGACATAATAATAAAGTTAATACTGGGGTGAGTTGTTGTGTAGTGGAAGAAGAGAGTACCTACAGACGATAATTAAGCGGGGAAATTAATCATTCTATACCTACTATTATGTATACCTGTATATTAGGCACCTCTAATAAATGCCTAGGTTAGGATGGTAAGGCATCAGTAGCGCGTTCGTAATATACAGTACACGTTGAAGCACGCTCCCATGATTCAAAGTTGGAACCAGACGGGCGGAAAGGAGGAAGAAGACTAGGTATTGTAAGGAGGGGTAAATTGCTCTCTTATTTCGAAAGGCTTTCTTCCATTTTGAGAACACCTATGGATACATCTATGGGTATACGTACGTAGGTTGATAGGGCAGAAATATAACTAGTTGCATCGGATACATTTATTAGTTTGGTTAGCGAGGCAGCCCATAACTCAAGAAATTCGAGTATCCACCCCCCACGATGCGCGGGTGGTCTGTTCTGCAATATTCTAGGTTAGGTCCTACCAAAGGTCATATTTCCAAGGCTTCGTCGCCTTATGTAAGCCTGGAGTCAAGAGGAATCAAGAATAACTTAACATTCTTTTGTCGTTCATATGTCTGGATATGGATTGTATCCCAGATGTAGAATAATAATAAGTCCTATATAAAAAATCGGTTCACAGCTATTAGCTCCAATATTCTCGACCAATGTATCGCGATGGAATGCCCTCCGAACGTGGAGGCGCAGCCAGTCGCTTGAGGAATGGCTTCATTGTAATATACTTGACTTTAACTCAAAGATGTTTGTAAAGAGTTACCATCTACCATAGCTGTTGGTACTTACCTCTGCGTCACCCGTCGGTAGGCCGAGCAAATTACAGATGGAATAAACCATGTCACCCTAACAAATCTAGGTTAGCTAGTTTTGATGACTGATACTTGGTCTTGGTCCCGTTAGAGATTTGAATCGGGATGGCCTTCCATCGAATCATGGCGTATTGGACTGTTCCTGGACTCGATATTAGACGCAGATACTCGTCTAGGATCACATATTTTAATCATCAGGTCGCCACCAGGATATTAGACAAAGTCAATTGGGTAGTTGGGCATGATTTTCCGCGTTAAGTGATGAACCCTATTATTTACTACCAAACTCTCCATATAGTTTTTGCCCCCTCGATCAACTAACTGCGCTTGATAGCCTGACTCGTGCTAATCATATAATCATCTCGATCCGCATAGCGCTAAAGGCATTTCCAGTCCCTTTGCCATCACGGATCACAGTCCGCTCAATTAGATGATTGATCCCACCCTGTTACGAAAGAACGATACCTTGTCAAGCATTAATCTATAGGCGCCAGAATGGGAACAATGGAGTGCGATTTTGACCCATTAAACTTGTATAATCTTCACAATGATGCCAAGTTTCCTACTCCCCTAAAGTCTGGCATGGAGCTTAGCACGGAGGACATTGGCTTCACCAACAATTTTCAAGACTCGAAATGGGAGAATTGTACATCAGGAACTATCGAAATAAATGCAGTTTCTTTCGGCCAAATCGATCCTGTTTCGATCACTACGGCGAAGTCTGACGGCGCTGAAGATGACTATGTAGATATACCTTTCCTTCTCTATATTATTCCTATAAAGTTAGACGGCTTCTGATCTCGTTTATCCAGGATTATCTCCTTACCCCGTTGAATAATAGCTTAACGACTAAACCGTCGGAATGGCAACATCCGACTCAACTGCCACATCTTTCGGCCACGCGAAATGTGTTCAGTATCGAGGATGCAGAAGACAACGTAGAATTAGACCTTGAGCAACACGACAAATGCAGGCATAGCCGATCCAGGCCTACCTTGCTGCCATCTTCGCTCGATGATGATGATGATGATGATGGTGGTGATGACGATGATGGTGCCGGTGTCAGGAGTACTCAAAAGGTGGCAAGGCTCAAAAAGAACCGCGTTGCGGCCAGCAAGTGCCGTGAGAAGAAGAAGAAGGAGACGACGAATCTTCAGGCAAAGGAAAGGGCATTAGCGACCGAGAGAGACGCGTTAAAATCCATGGCGGAGGCGTTGCGAGAAGAAGTCATCGGACTCAAAAACGAAGTTTTAAGACACGGCATGTGTAATTGTTCGGTCATACATAAGTACATAGCCGAAAGCGCCAGGCAGATTGTTGAGGACGGATAGGCTTGGATTTGTCGAGGATCGCTTAATTCGTGTGTTGACATGATGGGTGGGCGACATTTTATAAGTGATGAAGAGTTCCGGGTACGGAGAGGTATTTCGAGGAGGTACTCGCTTAGATACTCGATAGATCTACGGAGGCAAGGCCGAACGAGAGTGGCCGAACGAGAGTGGCCGAACGAGAGTGGCCAAATCTTACAGCTTTCACGTACATAACATCCACTCAGCCGCTTGAATGCAGCCGTGAACGATAGACAAAAAATGACACTACCATAGCAGCTCCGCGGGAAATTAGTGATATTGAGTGGAGCTGTAAAGATCTGTAACCCGGTCTTGTGGCACTGTCGCTTGTATGCTTCCGGCGCTTGCTCCTGTTGAGCGAGCTGGCCGAAACAGGCATTCCATTGCCGAAGAGCACGACCCCGGAGAAAGAAATAAGCAGAGAGGCAAGAAAAGAGTTTTTTTTTCCGGTCTATTTAGTATACGTTTTGTTTATCATATATTGGAATTAAGATTTTATTATTACCCACATTATAGATGTGTTTATGAGTCCACTCGGCCCATTACCGTCGCATTATGATATACCTAGCCCAATAGTAGGTATTTAACGTAGTTCATAGTACACCATCCTTTCCCCAATGTACGTCAGAATGATTGATTGTTTTTGAATCTTTTGAATTGGAATACATACACTGAATGTTGTTTGGTTTTTCTGGAAACTGACCGGTTCGACACATCGCTTAAAGAATGAATTTCTGCGCGACTTTGTTGAGCTACCACGTTACGGTGGGAGGGCACCGGAAGCCAATCCCGGGAGGAGGCTTTTGTTAGTGACTAAGGATATGCTTCGTGGCAGTCTCCTGAGGTTGTAGGAGCCCCCTGATTGGAACGCTATCTACCAGTACAAGGGGTATTTTCCAAGCACAGTATAAGCCAATGGATCTCCGATATACAACTTTCAGATCTGCGAGTGAACAGAAAGCCGATTTTCCCGAGAAAGATCTTAGACACTTCTCCGCATCCCAGGTATCAAAATACCCTGGTTCATATAAGTAGGGTGCTTCATGTACTAAAGTAACTGTTTGAAATCTATGCTTCAGGAGGTATAATACCAAGGCTTCCCGCTAGATATCCAAGGCGTAGAAACGCTTACCTGTGGATCACTCTTTAGCTACCCCAGTCTGCTTACACTAGGTATTCCAACGAAATATGTAGGTTACTTGATTTATGCAACAGCAACTCGCCCCCTTCGGTTAAATTTAGCTACTCGACTCTCGTGAGAACTATAGGGATTAAAGAAACGGATCGCTCGTGCTAACGACGTATTCTCTATCTCCGCTACTAGGTAGCGCTGGAGAAACAGGACGTCATGTGGGTCTAAATATTGGCCGTCCGATTGCATTCTCTCTGTTTTGTTTGCAAACGCCACACTTTGGACCGCCTAGCCTCACAGATCTGGCCCCCTGACTACTAGATGCACCCGGTCCTAGCTCAGTTAAACAATATATTCGAATAATTCTAATAAAATACAAGAACGAAAGCATTTCGTTATCAAGAACGCACCTCACGATAGACATCAACAATTCTTTTATTTCTTTTATCACAGAGAAAAATCGCCTGAGACTTCACTTACTCTAATACCAATACCTTTATTAGCGATCGTAGCGTCTTGGAATTCGCGTATTCTGTATGTCGCAATCTCTGCGGCCACTCTTGCCCAGCTCCCCCAACCCTCCTCGCGTGGAAATCTTGACGCAGGCCCAACATCGTGTAAAACGAGTAGCCACTCCGGCAGCTTGTGAAGCTTGTCGAAAAAGGAAGAGCAAGGTTGATCTCCTTGGCTTCTTCGGCACACCCTGTTTGAAGCTGACTGAATTACCAGTGTACTGCCGAACGACCACGATGTTCTGTCTGCGTCGAACGACAAACACTCTGCGAATACACAACACTCCCGACGGAAACACACCTCAGGGCACAGAAGCGTAAGCTAACCGATCTCGAGCTTAAATGCCAAGCGTACGAGGACCTTTTTGGGATCATGCGATCTCGACCTGACGAAGAGACTATCCAAGTCTTACAACGGCTCCGAATGGGGGAAGATGTACAAACAATTGTCAAGACCGTCCAAGATGGTGACTTGCTACTCCAGCTTTCGCTCAAACCAGACCCTCGATTCCGGTATGAATTCCCGTACCTCCGGGACATGCCCCCTTTCCTAAGTCAATGGCAAAACCCATATCTCCGGTCGACTTTATACGAGAAGACGGGCATGAACCAGACGAAAACATACATGGAGGCATTAAGAGATGTCACGGACGAGTCTCAAAAAATATATCTCGCGCCGTATCATACCATCGAACTTGTTGATTCTCGAATATCGTCAATGACTGTGTCAAGTTGGACAACGGTTTCGTCTGACAACCCGATGCTACGCGCCCTCTTGGAGATATATTTCGTCTTCATATACCCTTTCCATCCGTACTTCCATAAAGACTTGTTTCTTGAGGATATGTTCGCTGGCAACAGGCGATTTTGTTCACGCCTGCTAGTAAATGCCGTTCTCGGGGCTGCGTGGGTGAGAAAAGCTCTTATTGAAGAACCATTTACGCCTCGTATACTAACATAGAGAAGCATGGCTATAATCGAATGAAAAATAGGGCCGAGTGTTGGCTCCCCGATAACCTAGGCTACCGATTCCTTGCTGAAGCCCGTAGACTCTTCGAACTAGAACTTGCGCAACCTTCGATCACTACGGCTCAAGCAGCGGCTATTATCAATTTGACTTGTAACCTTAATGGTATTGACGAAATAAGCTGGGTCTACAAATACAAATCTCTCGAAATAGCGCAGAATCTCTCCCTTTTTTCTCCAGCACCAGAAGAGAGTAGGGAGTGGCAAATAGCCGCGACAACAACAGCATGGTGTTTGTTTAATTCGCAAGCGTACGCATCCAACCCACATCGCGTCCTTTTTATCCAATATTATGCTTCGAAACCATACTAACTTTCCAAATACAACAGGCTCGCAACTTTCCACACATTTCAACCGCCGCTCATTCGCGATCCACCGAACCGCCCACTCCCCGACGGTGACGAAATTTCTAATTTTTACGGAGAGATATTTGCGAAATATCCCTTTGGCCGCGAGCCGATCCCCATCTTTAATGGCTTGGTGTTTAAAGCAATTTCCCAATTCCGTGTCATTATGAATGAGATCACGGCACATTCATATAATCAACCAAGAAGCTTCAGTAGAATGTCACTGAGTGCCGCTATAGAATTTAAGTCGAAACTCTTGAATTGGTATGAGAATTTACCAAAACCACTCCAAGCTCGAGAAGTTGCTATGCCATCACATCTTAAGATACAGTAAGTTTGGTTTTGGTTTATAATCCTCGATTCATGATCACATTATTGACGGGTTATAGTATTTATTACCACGTCCTTCTCATTAGTCTCTTCGAACCATTTATGCAAATGGGCTATATACACACCGAAGCAGACCCGAGTACGATCGTGAAGCACTCGACAACTTGTTTTGAAACGCTTATGCGGGTCTACTACTTGCGTCATGGCTTTGAATCACTCGATCTTACACTCGTCCAATTACTACCTTTACTGGGATTCAGCGTCCTAAGGGATAGCTCATCTGTTGAGAAAGGTTCAATAGCCCATGAGGCTATGCGGTCAACGCTATTACTCTGTGCCAAGGGGCTATGGGAACAAGGCCAGAATTACTACGTGGCGGAAGTGGTCTTCCGCTTGTTTAGACAGTGCTTAACTGCCGATGATGCTCAACTCTTCAGGGAAATCATGGAGATCGAAGAAAGCGATGGCCGGCCAAGTCACATGGCTACGGAAATACGATCTAGATGGCCTATAGGGATTTTCAGCATGGCAGATGAAAACGCGGATCGTACGCTCGACAATTTTATTCAGTGGTGGGAACAGCAAATGCAGGTAGCTCTAGATCAGGACCCGCCTGGCGTCATACTCCTACGGTACCCTCAACGCTATGGGGTGTCTCCGACATAGGAGTAAGGGAACTAGACGCAGGATTTTGGGATGGAGTTTTCTCAATTATACATCATGAGAGCTCGGTTCACGAAGACGCTGTAAGAATTATTCAACGACCAATGACACACCACAACGGGTCACACTCGACCGAGTCGCGCCACTCCATGTACCCTGCTTTGCCCGCCTACGAAACAGCGCCATGGTAAACGTCACTGGATACTACTGGGATTAAAAAACTGGTGACCAGTTACTATATACCAGGGCCAATCACGATGACAGTGTTCCACTCGGGGATTCGCCCCGTAATTTGAGCCGCCGATTGCATTCTTCCAGACCCTTGATGGAACTCTCGCCACCCACATTCGGCACCCACCGCAGACCGCATCCAAGCCGGCACGCGCAACACAATCGTTTTAGCCATCTACTACTCACGGTCGGACAGATAATTATTAAACTCACTAGCGCTCGTCGGGTTCGCAGTGAAATTTGGCTAGTCCAAGGCAGTTGTCAACTTCTTCATTTCTTTTTCCTTCTTAACTCTAGTGCTTAAATTTTCGGATGGGTTTTAATGCGATAGGAACTTGAGCGGGTATACTCTGAGGGTAGGAGTTAGCCCTGCTAAGGAGATGATACTGCGCTTCCCTCGGACGCTGACCACCGTTCCTCGGAGCTAGGAAAACTGAAGATATGAAGTCCATTACGGCCCGATCCCACCACTAACGTTCGCTATTCTAGCGGTTTTGAATTCTTTTCATCTTTTATCTTTTCTTTTCCCATTGGATTCACCAAGTGCGTAAGTTTCGAAAGCCTAGATCATCCACAGCTGGGAGGGTAACATGTAATTTGCCTTTCCGAGGTAAGACCTCGAAGAAAAACAAATTTCAAGAGAACCGTGGCGATCCCACGTGTAGGAGCGTAGGGACTGTCGCGACTCTGACATGATAGTAATGACCAACGCATAAGAGTACGTTCCCAAGGATATCGACGTGCACAATCTTGCATTCGGGCTAAATTAAACGTCGTCCAGGGGTCTTTCGTACACCTGCTGTCATTGATGGGAGGCAACTAAAAATCAAAAAAAATTCTCTAGGCCCCAACCAGTAAGAACCAGTATCCATCGATTAAGGACCGGTCGATATTACGAATATGAGCATAGCCAGGTCACCCGGTCAGAATACCGTCAGAATAGATGCCCTAACACGGAAATATATACGATAGCAACATTTATGACAATAATTTGGACTATTAAATTATAAAAATTATTATGATATTAAAGATAGTTTTAACTTCATTTTAATATTTTTTGTTAAATATTAATGCATAGCTTAAGTAAGTTAAGTAGATAAGTAAGTGAGCTTTATGTTAAACCTATGGGATATCTATTTTGACGCGATTTTGTCTAGTCGTAAATCTCGATCTAAAGGTCTAGAGCTTATAAGTGGGAGAGGTGGGGGCCCACGTGCGCGGGTACCGGCGGTACAGGAGATCATCGATACTTCCCCGATCAAACTATCGCCACTTCCTTCCACCGTATCAACCGAAAGAAGTTTCCGCCTTTTCGTATCCACTATGCCGATCCGGCCGGTACCAGCATAGTAGGTACCTGTCTAGCCTTGCACCTGGTAGTCCCACATCTACCCGTGTGCAGCCCGAGAGTGAATATCGACTAAAACACCATCACCAACAATAATAGCTCTGCAAGTGTTTTAATAGGTTATATCAATATTTAGTAAGACGCCACAGTAAGTACGATCTTAATCTTCATACCCACGGTAACGATTTGCTTCTATAAGGCTACTCGTTTTGTATCGCCCCCCTTTGTTAGTCTTTACGTTAGGGATAAGATCAAGTATGTATCAATTACATAATTTCCCCAGCTTCTCGGGTTCGTTTCGAAAGTAATGTGGCAAATATAACCCCTGAAGCTGAGCTTCGCAGTTGTGTGGGACGGGACACATTAACTACCTACCTAGGTATACGTCATGATAGGCAGATGGGTTATATAAGGTATGGGGCCTTATTTCACTGCTCGTAGGCAGCTTGGAATATCTTGAACAGAGTCGCTCCATGGGTCTATTATCTCAATACTTGAACGCAAGATGGGAGATGGAATCCTCCTGCTTCTGCTGCTAGCTGATAATTCGCCTCCGGAATTGCCGTTGTTAACCCCTTAATACGATCCTTGCTAGAAGTTCCGAATGCGTTATAGGGTAATCTCTTACTATTGCTACACCTAACGAAGAACTTATAACGTGGACCGTAGGCCCGCGCCTAGCAGTTTGAAATAAAACGCGAACACTAATAAAGCTTTTGGAACTTGACATCTCTTGAGATGTTCGTCAGAGAGAAAATCCCGGAAAGTAAAAGCGCGTTCAGGAGGAACACTACTAATCTAAAAACAACGAATCCTTTGGTTCAAGCTAAGGCAGACACGACTCGCAGCGACACCTAACGGCAATAACACGAGCAATAAGATCTCGACATCCCGTTCAATTAAATAGTAACAAGTAGCATCAAAGCTACCTTGGTTATTCTAGATGCTATCAAGAACTGCGGGGCAGCCTTAGAGACGAGATTCTATCCAAAGTATTCGAGCGCCAACCGAAAAAAAAAAAAAAAAAAAAAAGCCATACTAACAAAGATGATGGAAATACGAGATATCCATACACCTTCTACTAACTGTTGATTCCCTACCAAAATATCGAAACGTGTTGAATTACGAAAGGTATGTTGTATTAAAAGCTAAGGTTTTTTTATTTTTTTTTTTTGGTTTTTTTTTACAAACACTGAACTCTCTTAGGTCCTGATCGGCTCAATCTCTAAGCATGGTTTAGAGATTTTTAAGGGAAGTATAAGAATATGTATACATTAAAAATTTATTTTTTTGATACGCTATACCTATTTTGGTAAAAAGGCTTAAAAAATTGGCTTTAAACCCCTGTCTTTTATGTACCGTATCAAAAACAGCAATATACTAAATCTAAATAAACTAATGGACCTTTAAATTACTTATTTAGGAAGGTAATTTATAGAAGAAATAAACCTATTTTAAAATTAAGGGGTTAAAGAAAAATAAAGATATGTTTAAAGGTTATATTAAATAAAATCAATAATTTTTTAATGAAATGAATTGAAAAAAATAAGCTTTTATATTTACCACTATTTAAATACTTAAAGTATTTAGGGAAATAAAAATAAATTATTAATTATATTTAAAATTTGTTTTTAAAAAAGAGGTTATTTATTTAAGAAATTTTAAAATGGTTAGAAAATTTGTTGATAAATTATTTGATAGTTTAGAAATTAGATTTTTTAATTTATTTAAAATATTTAAAGAAATATTTTATAAATTATTAACGTGGTTAGAGTGTAATTGTGATTTAAAAAGTTTTTGTTACATCACTTTAGTTTAAAAACTTATAATATTTTTATGATTAATTATATATAATAAGCTTCAATGTAACGCCGTATATAGGTTTAAAATTGTTTAAAGTATTGTACATTCTATCATTTATTTATTACTACCTATAATATTAAAATTATTTAAAGTATTTGTTAAGTTTTTTATAAATAATTATTTATTACCAAATATTAAATTTGAGTATCAATTTTAAATATATAACAAATATATTAAAACAATTAACAACACCCAAATCTATATTTATATATTTATAAAATATTATAAATTATAATAATACTATAAAAGATTTATTTTTTAAAATATTTTTATTATTATACAATTCAATAATATATTCAATTTCATACTAACTAAGGGAGAAGGGTTTATACATAATACAAAAATCTATCATTTTGCCAAAGAAAAAAGGTTCAAAATATCCCCAAATCAATTCTATTTAACTAATATAGGCTACCCAATTAATCTTAATTTTTTAATACCATACTAGAATGTACAATATTACCTACAAAAATGGAATAAATCCCAAAAAACCCCTATTACATCAAAAGAATTATATAATTTATGTTATTCCATATTATGAATTAATATTAAGAAAATATTTAATATTGTTAAACATAAATTTAAAATTATATAATTATCAATACTTAAATATAATTTAATTTGTTAAATTTAATTTATATATGCTATATATATTTTATACAATTTTATTATATATAATAAAAAAAAATCAATTAATAATATTAATAATTATTATTTTAAATTAAAAAAAATATATAAAAAGAACTTTATAAAAGCCCACAAGTTAATAAGAAAATTGTTTAAAAAAATTAAAAAAAAAATTGCTTTTAAATAATGGAAGATATATTACAAACATCTTAAATAAAGGATTTACAAAAAAAGGGATAAATTTTGATTAATTAAATAATATAAATAAGAATTAATGTTAAAATATAGTTTAAAAAAAATAAATTAAACCAATTAATTATTAAGATTCTTAAATAAAAATAGGAACTGGAATTAAAATTTTAATTATTATTAAAAATTTTATATCAATATTTTAATTCGAAAAATAATATTTAAATAGGGTATATATATATATTACCTATATATACTATTTAAATATTATATAATATAAATTATTTAATTTTTTTAATTAAACAACAAAAATAACCCAATTTTAATTTGTTAAATTTAATTTTGTTAAATATAACTAGTTTTTTTTAGATGAGCCGCTTTGCGGCTCATCCCATTTTTATTATTTTACACCTCCAATCAATCCCGAATGCTTCTGTACAATTTTATTTAAACCTTTTTTATTTTTTTATTTATTGTATAATAGTATTATATTATTTTTTTATTTTATTAATAAATTATATGGTAAGATTATATTATTTTATTTTTTTATTAATAAATTGTTATATTATATAATTATAGGTTTCTATTTTAAATTTAAATTAAAATTACTTTTTTTTAAATATTCTTTTATACTTTTTATAATATAATTAAGTTTATTTTAGTTATTTTTAATCTTATTTTTTAATGTGTATTTATTGTATAATAAAATTAAATTTATATTTTTATAGATTGTGTTCTAATGAATTTATTTATATTAATATTTTATTTTTAATAGTGGTTGTGGTTGATTTATTTTAAGTAAAATTTTTTGAAAGTTTATGGGAGTTGTGAATCTTGTGTTATATGTTATGTAATTGGGTGAAATTTTATAATTATTATTAAATTTAAATTTTTTTAGATTTTGATTAATATTTTATAATGGTTTTTAGTATTTGTTCTAATTCAACCTTAACACGTAAGATTGTTGCTGGTGAGGCAAGTATTTTAAAGGTGTTTGTAATGTTTTTTAGCTAAACTAAAAAACGTACCCAACCTATTATAAAAAAAAATGAAAATAAGGATGTTTAGTTTTTAGAAAATTCTCAATTGGTAATTGGTGGTTTTAATTGGGATTTTATATTTATTTTTATTTAAGATTTTTATGATAAATTGTATTTCTTTTTTTTATATAATTTGGTTTTTAAAATAAATAATTTACCTAAAAAAATGTTTTTTAATTTTGAGATTGATGCTGATTGTATGTTTTATATAATTTGGTGTTTTAAATAAATTTAAAAAATATATATTAGTAATATTGTTGTTAGTATAATGGATGATTTTAATATATATTCTATTATTTTTATTTTTAATTATATTATTTTAAGTATTAATAGGATTTATAGTTTATTGTTAAATGGTGTTTATTTTTTTGGTTTTTTTATAAAAATCAAAAATATTATTTTTGTGATTTGTAATTAAATATTATCCCTATTAATAATTATGAAAGTAATTTTATCCTTTTTTATACCTTTATTTGTATTAATTGTAAATATTTATTATATTTAGCTGTTTATGGGTCTATAGTTAGAATTGTTTTTTTATTAAATATAATATATTTGTATTATGTAAAAAATAACGGTACCTTTTGTTATTATATTGTTATCTTTAATTATTTTAATGAGGCCTATACTTTCTATTATTATAATAACAATAGTAATAAATATTTATACTAATTTAATATATATTTTTATTATTAATTTTTATTAATTATTATTAAAAAATAAATTAATATATTATAGTTTTATTTAAATGTAGTAGAATAGGGGGTATCTCCACCATTATATCAACAGGTAAACTAATATTATTCCAATTTAAATTAGTTAGTGATAATAATGTTTTACTATTATTTTATAAGTTTAAAATTATTTAATAAGAAATTAAAAGGTTGGATAATATAATTAATTGGATTAAGTAAAATATAAAAGCAAATATTATATACCTTTATTAATTTTAAAAGGTTATTAATAATTTATTTTTTTAGAATAATAATAATATTTAAAATTTTTAATAAATTTTTTTTTATAGAATTAATTAATAAATATTATAAATATTAAATAGTATTATAAATTTAATAGTAAATAAAAAGGGGTAAAAATGGATTATATTATTTTTTTAATTTTTTTAATATTATAATTTCTTTTAATTATATCTATATAGTTATATTAATTATTATTAATTTAAATAATTTATTTCTTTCTAATAATTTATTATTTTTTTTATATGTTAAATAGTTATTATTTATTTAAATGTGTATTATTTATTTTGAATGTTAGTATTATATGATTTTTGTTAGTTTTTAAAATATTTTGGGGTATATTATATTTAAAAAACTTAAATTTAATTTAAGTAATTTTAATACTTTTAACTTTTAAATATTTTTAATTTTGGATATTATTATGTAAAATTAATTATGAGTAAAAGGTAGGAATTATAAATTAATATTAATAATATTAAAAAATTAATTTTATAATTTATTTATAGTTATAATAAAATAAATTAAAATTAAGAACTATTATCAAAATCATAGAAATAACTAATTATTATTATTTTGAATCAATTTTATTTTAAAAATTATATAAATCCTTTTATTAAACTCTTCCCTAATTACTTGTGTTTTAATATTATATTTTTTAAATCAAATAATTATTAATTAAATATTATTATAAAAACCTTTATTAAAATTTAAATTATATAATAATATAATTAGGATATTAACTTTTAATTATAATTTAATTAAAGGTGTTGGATGGATAAGGTACCATTACATACAATAATAAAAGTGAGGGTATTTATATCAATTCAGTCAAAAGTGGTTGTTTTAAGAAAGAATATATTTTGGTTGGAGATTAAAATACATGGAGCTAAATACAAGATTAAAGTGGGTTTATACCACTATGGTCACATGACCAACATTCCTACATTGGCAATTTTTTCTTTTTCTTACAAAGTTATATGATATTAATAAATATTAATTAAGGTTATAATCTTAAATGTTTAAACGTATTAAAATTGGCTTTTTTCTGTAATTTTCCTTTTATTTTTATTTATATTAAATTAATTAACGACCCTTTTATGAAATAATATAAATCTACATCCTAAAAAACATCAGATCAATATTCCAATAAAATAAATAATATTGTAATATTATAAATTAATGATTATTAAGATTAATATTAATAATTTGGGGTATTTTGCAATTAGGTATATTTTGTTAATAAAAGTGCTGTTAAAAATATATGAAGATGATTAAGGAAAATTTATTAATAAATAAAAAATGAAGGTTTGTAAATTAATGATTTGAATTTTGTTTAAAAATATAATGATTGATTATTTTAAAATATATAATAATATATAATCTTATTTAATAATTTTTTTTTTTTTAGAAATTATATTTATTTATTTGTTTAAATTGTTGAATTGATTGAGAGAAATGGTTGATATTGTTTGTATTATTTAGGTTTGTTTAACCTAACCCTGTAATTTTAATATAAGATAGTTGGTATTGATGAATATTATAAAGGCTTTATTAGTATTAAATTTCGTTATTATATTAGCTAGATTATTTTATTCGTGAATTCATTATATATTACTGATTTTTTGCTGTTTGTAAGATTATTGGAATAATATGATATTAATTATTAGTTATTTTTTTTTTATTGTTTTGAATTTAATAAAATATTTATAGAATAAGAATGAGTTAATATATATAATTATAGATATTGCAGGGAGTTAGAGCTTGTTAAATATAGATATTACTATTATTCTAATTATAATAACCATATTTATATTATGTATTATAATATAGATTTTGTTTGTTAGAATATTTTGGATAATTTATTTGCATTTTATAGAGCTTTAATAAATTAAATTACCAATTATAATAAATAATTTATCTATTATAATTTTATTAGTAATAAAAATTTTATAATTAATTTAAAAACTAAAATCTTTATTATTTATAAATAATTTATTAATAAATATAAAGATTTTTGTTATAGTAAGATTTAATTTAATATATTAGAATTTTTATGGTAGATTGTTTAGTTATTATTGAAGATGTTTATTAAATTTATTAATTTCAGTTTTTCTGGGTTCTTTATGTTAAGTTATTTTATATATATTAAATATTATTTTAGGTTAATAAATAAAAATGATATAAATATTATAGGCTTATTGTTATATATATTATTAAATAATATTATCTTTTCTGTTCTGAATTAACACAATTTTCTTACCTTATTCTTTTTAATATAAATAAATATTACCATTATTATTAATTAAGATAATATAATTGTTAAATATTAATAAAATATTTTTATTAAAATATAATTTGGATTTTACCTTAAATCCAATTTTTTTTATTTTGTTCTTTTTTAGTTTATTAAATGTTTTATTTAATATTTTAAATATATTATTAATTTATATTCCAACTAAACCAAATTGGTTAAATAATTTCAAAATTAAAAAATATAGGTCATAAATTAATATAATTATAAAAAGTTTTTTATAATGATATTTGAAATAAATTATTTATTAATATATATTAATTTTAATTATTTTATAAAATAGTTTTATAATGATTATTATAGTATTTTTAAGAAAATGATTTTTAAATTTTTTAAATAATGTAATAATAATGATATAATTTAAATTAATATTTAATTAAATATATATTTATATAATATTATAGAATTATATAATTATTTTTTTAATTTATTATTGTAGAAATAAAATGAATATAATGATAATTTATTGGTTAGAGTATTAAATTATAGGTGATTGTATAAATATTTCCTTTTTTCTTTTGTTATTATAACCTTAAATAACAAATTGTGATTTTTTATATGATTTATTAATACCTTTTCTTTTGATTTTATGGATAATCTGTAACTTAAATAATTAAATATTCCTATATTTCATTTTATTATATTTTTTAAATAAGAATATTTTTTATCCAATAAGTCTTTCAATCTCCTATATATCTACCATTTTAAATGATTGATTTGGGGTAGTGATCTTCCCTTTTTAACATAGTTATAGTAATAGTTTTATATTAATTATTTTTTTAGGAGATAGGTAAGTTGTATTGTAGGAGTTCATTGGTTGGGGTTTGTTCCTACTTTTAGAAAATTGTTTTTATAGTTGTCTTACCACAGGTATTTTAACTTTGGGAACATATCCATTATTATTATCATATTTATAATCAAAATCTTTATTAATAAGGTCTGAAATATATGTAGATTTATTACAAAAATATAGTTTCATAATTGTAATTTTAAAATTAATTGGTTTTTTATTTATTTTAATAATACAAATTTCATTATTTCAAGTAATTAATTTGTAAAAGCCAATCCAACCATCGTTCTTACAATAAATATATACTTTAAATTGGAAAGGTAGGTTCAATATATCTAATATATTTGATTTATTTTTTATACTTAAAGCATTATCAATTTATTATTTAATTTTAAATTTGTAAATTTTATTTATTACTTTTTTAATAATTATAATTTGAGTAGTAATAGAAGGAGAGGGTAGTGAGCTATTTATTAGTTTTAAGTATATTCCAAATATAAATAATGTTGGTACTAAATTATTTAGTTTTATTATATCATTAATAATTTTTATAATTATTTATAAAATATGATAGATATTAGTTTAAATGCCCTGGAGATTTTCTGATATTATTTTGTATATTTGTTGTAATAGGCCATGATATTGTTTAACCTTTTTGATTAAATTATATATTTTAATAGGCATTTTTTTAATAGATATTAATAATGTTTTTACATTTAAAATAAATTTGTTAACTATAAAATTAATTTTAATATTAAATATTAAATTGTTGGGTAGTCTAAAATAATTATCAATCTATATTATTTTTAATATATTTTATATATATTTTACTATCATATCTTTAAAAAACTTTGTTATTTAAAATAATATAATTTTATTAATAATATAAAAAATTAATTTACCTTTAATATACATTACATTAACATAAACATTATAATTAAAATTAATATTATTTTTTATAATGAATTTAAATTGTTTTAATATATTATTATATATTTAACATTAATAACAATATTTATTAATTCTTTTAATAATCATTTAATTTAATTTATTATATTTAGTTTTTATAAGAATGTGATAAAATTAGTTTGTAATTAGGTAATTAAAATGTTTATATATCTATTATAATTCTTCTTCAATTAAATGATAATATATAACCATCTACTTTTTATTATTAAATAAAAACCATAGGTGTTCCTATTTCCAAATAATAGGGTAGTATTTATTTTTATAAGTAAACATATTTTTAATGTTATTTAAAAAGATTTTTAAATAATTTATATTATAAAGATATAATAGGAATAATATATTATAAGGTATAATATAGAACTAGATAATTTTAAATGAGGTAGGTATATTAATAGTATTAAAATTCTCTTATTTTGAATAATTACCAAATTATATAATATATATTTCTATTATAAATATATTTATTTTAATGTTAAGATGTGTACATTATAATGTTTTCATTTGTATTTTACCTTTTAATAATATTCTAGTTGTTCTAATATTAAATAAAGTATTTTAAAATATATGAAAATATTGGTTTTTAAGGTAAAATGTAAAAAGGGGATCTGGGACTATATCCAAAAAATGTTTGTAATTATTGTTAAAGATGTTTGTTATAGTAAATATATGAAAAGTTATTTGATTTATAAGGATATTAATAATTTGGGGATTGTTGATTTTATTATAATTTGTAAGGTATTATATAATTGATAATTAAGCCTAGTTATTATTATTATGTTTATTGTTAATATGTTGTATATGTTATGTATTAAAATTGTTACTATCGCTGTTAGTATTATTATTATTATAATTAATATCAACTCCTTCATAATTAATAAAGAAAGCTGCAAAATTTTCTTCAGTATTTTTTATTTTTTGTTTTTGTATATATTAATATTATTTATTATATTTATTATATTGTTTATGTATAGGATGTTTGGTAGATTAATAGTTTGATTTACCATAAACGAAACATTTCTTCTTTCCATTCTTATTATTAAAGTGTTTTTAATTATTGAAACATTTATCTCTACCTTAATTTGTTTGATAGGGTTTTTGATTATTCCAATAAATTTAATTAACATAATAATGATCATTTTTTATCTTATATTTATTGGAAAAGTTTTGATATACATTGCCTGCTATTATTTGAAAATTGGTATAAATATTCTTAAATGTATTGGATTATTAAAAAAAGATGGGTAAAAATACTGGATATCTTTGTATAGCATGGTATAGGCTTTTTTTAAGGTGGACTTCCTCAATATAATTAATTAATAAACCTTTATGAATATGTTGTATTTAAGTGATTAATATTTTAAGGCATTTAGGTAGAATTTTTCCAAAATTATTTTATATAACATTTTTAATTATTATATTTTTTTATTTGGATATATATATTTAAAGATTTTCATTAATATAGAAAAAATTATATATTTTATTAATTATTATATTAAAATTAAAACCTTATTGTATAAGATGTTTGTGGAAGAATTTTAAAATTATTTTTTTTAATATTATATTATAAGTATTAACATATAAATTAGATTTAATTCCAAATTTGTAATAACAAAATAAGAAAATTTGAACTTATTCATCCAATATTTCATATTTCTTACCTTTAAATTTAAAATTATTATTGGGGTATAATTTAGTTAGTAGGTTAAGAAGTTAGGATCCTCGTGTTACCAATTGCTCTTCCTGTTTATAAACAAGTAATCTTATAATAAACCATTATACTATTTTTGATTAAGTTTTCATATTACCCATATATTAATTTTGTTATATAAGGTTATTTATTGAGAACATTTAGGCTAATTAATATTAAAGAATTACTTAAACTTACTAAAATATTTAAAATATTTAAAGGATTACTTATTATTATTATATTAAAAGGATTAATTACTATAGTACTTAAAGAGCCTGTGAAGCCTGTTGAAGTATTGGAATGGATTATAATGTTGGAATAAATTAAGGTACTAAAATTGATTAAAATGCTTAAAATATTGGTTAAAGATTTATAAACTATATTGGATAAAGTTATGCAACTATAGTTGGAAATTATAGTGTTAATATTATTGTTATTAATTCTGTTTTAACTGCAACAACCTCTATCATAACTTCCAATAAATATAAATATGTTGGGTTAGTTAAAGATTTAAATCTAAAAGGGTAGATTTTTAATAAATTATTTATTTCATCTTAAAAAAATTCAAAAAATAAATCTGTGTTAATAATAATCGTAAATGTATATAAGTTATTTTATACTGTTCCAACAAAAATACTATAAAATTTAAAATATTTTTTAACTTTAATATGCAACAAACATCAAATCTTAACAAAATGGGTTGGAATCTAACTGTAAAAATTATTTTTAAAAGTACACCACAAATTTTCATCAATTATATCTTCATTATAATTTATTATATTTTTGGTTATATATATATCAACTCAGGCTACTAAAACAACTATTATATCAATAATATCAAAATTAATACCTAACTATTCATTATTAATATATTTTAGCTAAAATTCTTTTGTTAATTTAATTATATTGATTATTAATTATAACAAATCTAAAAAAAATAAATAAAATATAATATTATAATTAAAATAATGAAAATACTAATTATTATAATGAAAGAGTAATGAAAAAAAAATAAGTAAATATATTATTATAAAAAGAAATTATATTGGTTTTATTTTGTAAAATTATTTTATAAAGTGCTAAACTGTTTTTTCCTTAAGTGCTGAACTTTCAAACAATAACAATTATAATTGTAATACATAAAACTTTTTAGGTAAAATTAGGAAAAAAATTTAAATAAAACTTAAAATTTACTAATAAAATAAAAACACAACACAATTTTTAATATTATTACCTTCTTTCAATATATTATAATATTATAATAAATACAAACACACATTATAAACACAAATACATAATAAACACATAATAGTTCAATTAACACAAATTTCCTCAAAACCATTTCACCAACAAAAAAAACCTCAATATCACCTATCTATACATAATAAACATATACCTTGGATTATAAATTTAACACTAAAACTATTTCCACTTTTCTAAAAATCTTAAATTAACGCAAATTACTTCTAAAACCATATATAATAACATAAAATTTCAAATTTAAAACCATATACTGAAACATGAAATCTCAAAGTCGCTCGCCTCTTCTCATTAAGATTTAACACTAAAACTATCTCCTCCCTTTCAGGTACCTAACTAATCTATAATCAACTTATTATTAATTATTAATCAATATTAAATAAATAAGGTACTATTACATACAATAATAAAAATAAAAATATTCATATCAATTCAATTAAAAGTGATTATTTTAAAAAAGAACATATTTTGGTTGGAAACCAAAATACATAAAGTTAAATATAAGATTAAAATGGGTTTGTACCACTATGGTCATATAACCAACATTCCCATAAAAGGTATTTTTATTGGTTATAGGGATTATATTATTTTTATTAGTAGTTGATAGAGATTTTTGTTATTTATTATAATATAATTATTAATAAATTAATATATTTTAAATTTTTTAAAGATTTTTTAAAATAGGTTATTATTAATTATATTAATTAAGGTATTATATATAAATAAAATGTATTAGGTAAAAAAGGTTGTGAAGATTTAATTAGTTATATTTAATAATATTTAAAGATATATATAATTATATAGTTATTAATTGCTCTTAAATATTTTTATTAAGTTGGGTAATGGAATCATTCTATTTTACCTGGGATTATAAAAAATTTTATAAAACTATTTAATAAATTTAATATTATTTATATCTATTTATATAATTTTTATATTTGTAATAAAAGCTAATTATTAAAATTAAATTTATATAAATAAATTTTGTAAATAAATATTAATAATTTGCAAGCGCGACTTTTTTTGAACTATAAGTAAAATTTACGCAAAGTTCCTTCTAAAAAAAACAGGAATACCACTGAACAACAAATTATCTTCTCATATATTGCATAATATCTTATGAATAACTTTAAAAGTATATTTATATTATATGGTTATTTTATTTTAAATAATTAGTAATATTTGTTGGAAGAGTTTGGTAGTTATTGATTTTTGTTAAATAAAATAAATTAAATTAATATTGAATTTAATTAAAATATTGAATTATAAATAAACTATTCTTTTTTTAAATAATAAAAAAATTATTATTTTTAATAAAGTTACATATAAGATTATTTTACCTTCCAAACGATAGTGGTGGTAAAATATTGAATATAAAAAGGTTTTTTTAGTTCTAATAGTACCTTAAAAGTAAAAATGTGTATTGTAAGGATTATCCTATATTGTTTTTATAATCATCTCAAATATAAGGTGTTAATGTTCATTAAATTTAGGTAGTGTTTAATTTTGTAAAATTATTTCTTATTTTTTATTATAATTTAATTTATTATTTAAAAATTGATTTCTTTTTTCTTTTTCTTAATTATGGATAGGATTAAAAAAATTAATTTTTAACCAATCTCGGTTTTTTATAATAGTCTATTTAATCAAATAAAACCCATAATTAAGATGAGTTATTTTAATAAGGATTAATAGATTAGGATAACCCACTACCACCCTTAATAAATTATTATAAAATTATTTTTTATATTTAATTTATATATTTAAAAGTAGTTGGTAATTATTGTTGTTAATAATATGAGCGAATATAATCCTTAACTATCTACTGGAAGCAAATATGCTTATTTTTTTAAAAAAGTGTTCTTAATATTTTTTATTTTTTAATAGGTTTTGTACTTTATAAATTTATTGGAAAATATTATATTAAATGTTTTTATAGGTAAGTAAATTTAATTAATTAGTAGTTTTTGGGATTGTTATAAGTAATATTTGTAGGTAAAATCTTTTTTTAGTTTTTAGGTGGATAAAATAAATATAACCAATCTTTCCCCTTACCTTATATATATATCTAACCTATTTTTTCTTAAGAAATCATTGGAAGTTATTGGAAAAATCTTAATATAAGATATGCCACCCATTTTAATTGTTTTTATTATAGTTAAATTATATAATTAATGTTGAATGATTTTGTTTAATTATTTATACTAACGATTTTATATTTTTATTTACATTATAGGTTAATTTATTTTTGTTAAGGAAGTAAATGGCCAAAAATTAAATACTAGGCTTAATATTGTGAATGAAATATTTAAATATTTAATTTATGGTTTTAAAAGGTTTAATAAATTGATTATATAAATATTTGTTAATTTTATTACAGTTTTAAATTTGTTGATTAGGATCAGTTTATGTTTTTTTTATTTGTAAATACGTGGTAATTCTATTATTACTTTTATAGATATATTTGTGGATGTATTTAATAGTTTTAACTAAAACATATATTTTTATGTTAATATGGGTTTGGTATTTTCGGTTTAGGTAGGGGTTGTATGGGATTATTTAGTTATTGTTAAGCGTTTATGGTTTTAAATTATTATTAGGGATTTTAATTACAAACCTTTACTTATAAATTGGATAGCTATTAGGGTTTATTATTATTTTAATATAGAATGGCTTTAGAAAGTTTTTAGAGTAGGTGTTCTTAATTATATATAAAGAATTTAACCTACTTTATCCATAAGGTCTATACATTATATTTAAAAGTATTATTTTTTGTAAAATGTTATCCGGATTGATATTTAACTTGGGCATTTCTATACAAATTATTTTATCAATATATGTTAGTTATAGATAAAAGTTGCGATTGGCGTTTGTTAAAAAGATTAAATAATGTATATATAATAAATCTTATTTTTAATATTTAATAATCCATATTAACCTTATATATACCCTAAAATATAATTGTAATTTTATATTTTTTAAAAGTATTATATATTTTTAATTAAAAATTTTTATATTAATATTAGGCTGGTTATTTATAATTTATTTTAAAAAAAAATTATTTTTAATTTTTAATTAATTTAAATTTATTATAAAGATAATAAATAGTATTGGGCAATTGAGTTTATAAATAATAGTTATTAAATTTTAATAATAATGAGATATAAATCTTTCTAAGTTTGTGAATGTTGTTGGTAAGTAAGTGGTATGCCTAATTAATGATATATTAATATCTTTAATTAATATTGTATTGTTAAGGTTATTTTTAAAAGTTTTATGAAGATTATTTTGTTTATGTTGTAGTTGATTAAGAAGGTTTTGTTTTGTTATAACCTAAATATTAATTAAATATTATTAAAAGAGTTGTTTAAAAGTAAAAGGTATTAGTTTTTGCTGATAGTAATTGTGAAGGTAAAATTGAAAATATTGTTGTAATATTAAATTTGTTTTTTTATGGTTGTGTTTATTGATAAGTATTGTTGAATTTTATTTAGTTTTTTTGTGCAGTTATATTAAAGGATAGGAAAGGGGTATATAAGATGGGTAAGTAATTGGGATTTTTGTGTAGGAGTATGTAAAAGAGTTTGAAATATTTTGTTTGGCTAAAACAATTTCTTTTTATTATTGTTTTGTATTAGATATATCTAGAATAATTTTAATAATGTTGTTTGTTGTTGAAAAATTCTCTTATTTTTAATTAATATTTTCTTTAATAATAAGGTTTAGATTTAATTTTAAAATTGTTTTAATTTAAATTTGATTAATTTTGTTTTTTTTTAATTGGTGTATGGTATTCTACAATTATTCTTAAATGGTGATGTATTTTTCTATGTAAGAATTTTTCCTATAGATTTTTTTAGATAGTTGTATTAGGATATCCGCATTTAGATTGTTATTGTTTGTTGTTATTTAATATTAAAAAACCATTTATAGATTATAAAAGTATAATTGGGTATATTGTGGTTTTTCATTTAATGTTATATTTATTGGGTTAGTTTAATAATATAAAATTTTTTATATTTAGAAGTAATTGTCACACAATACACAGGGAAAAATTATGATTGTAGAATTTAAGTTGTTATTATTATTATTAGAATTCTAAAGTAAAGTGGTGAGGCTTTTTATGGAATTATTGTAAAGGAGAGAATTTTTCTATGTTATTTTTAGGCTTATTAATTTAATATACCTTCCTAGATGAAGCTGATAGGCGAATTTAAAATATATAATATTAAAAATATAATCTTTTTACACCTTTAAGTTAGTGTATTCTTTTAATTATGTTTTTTTAATAATTTCTTTATTTATTTCCTATTTCTGTTATATTATCTTATCCATATTTTTGAGCGTTTTGGCTTTCAGATAATCTGAAATATCCATTAAATTTATTTATTTTTTAAAGTGGGTATACTTTTCTTTTAATAATGCTTTTATAAGCCTGTCTGCGCTTATATTTTTTAAATTAATGTAATTAATTTTAATATAGCCTTTTTAAATTTTTTATCTAAATTAATAATTGTGTATATCTACATACCTTAATTTTATTTTGAATTTTTTAATATCTTTAATAATTAATTTAATTATTTATTTATTATTGTATAATAAGAGTATAGTTTGGTTTTCAAGCTTAATTTTAAGGTTTTTAATTAGTTATGATATGTAGAATTTTTTTTTTGCAATTTAAATTAAGGTAAATAATTCAATTTTAATAATAGAGGTAATAATTATATTTTATTTATTAATTCTTTAATTAATTATTTTATCAAATAGTTTTATTGTATATATTTATAAACTTTTCTGATTAATTATATTATTAGTAAATGAAGTATTATTAGTAACTTTGAAGATATTGTTTCCATTTAATTCTAAAGTATATCCTTATATATATTAAAGATATTATATAATTTGGTTGGTTGTTGTATAATATTTTGGATTTGAATTTAAGTTGAATTAGGTTAATTTTAAATAGGTAAATGTAATATTAAGTTAAATGATTATTATAGTATATAAAATTGAACTTATTTTTTATTAATATTGTTATATTGATTAAAATAAGGCCATTCTTATATAAAGTAATAACTCTTTTTTTATTATAGGCATTTTAGGGATTCTTTTAACTATTTTTATTAAATTAATAATTTTATCAATATAAATAAATTGGTTTAGTTAAATTTAATATTATGTTTAGTTTTAAATTATTTTGATTTTGAGAAACCATTGTAATTTATTATTTCCAATTAATTCATATTGTTTTTTAAGTTTAAAAATGATTGATTTAATTTTTGGTTTAATTTTTTTCTAATATGTTATAATAATATTATTTATATATACAAAAAGGAGGATTCCATTTTTAATAAATATATATGACTTTTGAAATATTAAGGTAAAATTAAATTTTTTTAGAATTCTTAAAAGTTCCTATTATTAGAAAAGAGGTAATTCTTAAAGATTGTAGAGTATTTTAATAATATAAAATATTTTTCCTGGTTGTTGGTATCCTTAAGGCATATATATAAATATATTTCTTTTAAATTTTATATTTATAAATACATTTATTACATTATATTATATAAATTTAAGATTATATTTAATTATTATTACCATTAATATTTGGAAAGATTTTTTAATAAATATTAAGGTGTAGGTTTCTTTGTTATTAATTGCTTATTAATTTCCTTTCATTATTAAATATGTTTTGTACCGTTGGAAAAAATTATATTTATTAATTTTGTAAGTATAAATCTATATATATTTAAATATTTATTTATTTTTATATTAATTATTTAATTGTAATATAATTTTTTAAATATATATATTAATATAATTTTTAAAGTAAATTTGTTTAATTTTTTAAAATATTTTATATAATGGATAATTTTAAATGTCCAAATGTTATTTTAAAGGTTTTAATAAATCTTTTTTATATATTTTCTTATGTTTATTAATTTTTATTAGGAATGTTTAAATGGAATTATTTAAATTTTTTTTATTATATTAAAGGGGTTAATAAATAAGTTTTAATATTTTTATTTTGTTAATTATATATTTTTTGTATGTGTTAATCCTGCCTATTAGGGAGCCAATATGAAATATTACTTTTTATAGTGTATGACATTTATTATTAAGAATGATATAAAGGGCTATTAATGTTTTGATATGGATAGTGAATAAAATTGTTAATAAAGAATTATCCAAAGAAAGTAATGGATAAAAATGTATTTTTATATAAGGGTAATTAATTTTTATAATAGAGGTTTCTTCCCTTTTATCTAATAACCTATTCAGTTTTATTGGTTCGTTAATTATGCCCAATATATCTATATTTTTGGTTTATTTTGAAGGATTTATTTAAATATTATTATATATGTTTGTTCCTTTTTTAAGTTAGGAGTTTTGGATAGATTTCAACAGGTTATTATATTAATTTATTTTATAGGTTATTAATTCATCTTTAAGTTTATCTTATAATTTTTGGAAATTATTGTTAAAGATCTCATTTTCTTTAAATGTAATATCCTTTAACTTTATTATTTTATTAATATATAGATTTTAAATTCTATATATATTTGTGGATATATAGCCTATTAAGAAGTTTATTTATATTTTGGGATCAAGTTTTCTTAATTTATTTAATTTTTTAAATATTGTTGTTACTATAGTATAGGTTTTATAATCATATACCTAAAGGTAATTTTATTAAGGTTTTTAATTATAAATTATAAAATCACTATTTGTACTAATATATATATAAAATTAATTATATAATATTTGCCAGTTTATTTTATATTATGGTGTTTAATTATATAAGTATATTATTATTTTATAAATTTTAGGTTATAAGGAGTAAGGTAATTTTAAATATATTTTTATGGCTTTTATTTTATCTTTGATTATATCCTTTGAACATTTAGCGGCATTATTTTGAATTTATATGTAAATTATTGAGGGCTTGATTTTCATATATAGACTTTTTAAATATACACAAACTACTAACTTTCTTTTAATAATTTCTTGATTAGATTCCTAAATTTTTAAAATAATATTATATTAAATCTTTAAAATATTAATAAAATTTTTTAAAATTTTAATAATTAATATTATTATTTAATTTATAAGGTAATAATTGAATATTATATTAATTTATTAGTTTATAATTAGTAGTAGGTTTATAAAATTATTATCTAATTCCTTAATATTATGAAAATTAAGAGCTAATTTTATTTTTAAGATTTTATTAATATGTTTAAATATTTGATTTATTTGGTATTTGGTTTTAGTAATAGCATATATTTTGTAGTTAATTGTTTTAATTTTTTTAATTTGGATTCTAGTGTTTGTTTTAATAAGGTTTTCTAGTGCTTGCAGGCTTGGATATTTTAGTTTTAGATGTTATTTAAATATATCTATTGTTAATATTTGTTTTTTCTAATTAAATTTATTATGTTATATATAAAATACTAATTTAGATATTTTAAAAAAAATGTCCTCAAATATAAATTAATTAAAACAATTAATGAATTTAATTATAGTTTTATTGTTTTAAAGCTTTAAATAAGTGTGTTCCTAGTAATTATCCTATTAGTACCCTTGCCTTTTAAGAATTTGTAAAGATATGAGGTTACAGGCGAAGTTTAAATAATATACTGTATCTGAAAGTCTAATTTTCATAATATTATTAGCATATTTAATTTTAATATTAATATATTTATAATTTAATATTTGGACCTTATTATTTCCAATAATAATATATTTTTTTGGAAGAACTTTTTCATAATTGATAAACCTTAATATTTAATTAAAGATATATATTGTGGTTTTTGAGTTTAGTATAGTTGAGTTCTTTAAGGGATAGTAACTTACGCTATAAATAATGTTTATAATATTTATTATAAATGTTATTTTTAATTCTGAAATTACTATTTGTTTCAATAGTTAATTCTTATTTTTTTGGTTAATTATGTTATTTTTATCTTTTTCCTTTTCTTTGGGGTTATTAAGAATTTTCATTTTCGCTGCCAATTTAGGGTCATATTTAATTTTCTTTTATATGAATATATTAAATTGTATATTAGCCTTGAAGTATTCAGGATACTTTGATTTGATGATATAAAAGTATTCTTCAATTTTATAAGAGCTTAAGCAAGCCTTACACTTATTGTGCCTGTATTTGTATATTGGTGGATGTGGATATTGGTTAGTATTTATATTATTCCTTTTTTATTTATTTAAATTATTTTAATATTTATTTAACTATTTATTTTGTTTAGCTGGTTTTTTTTTGCAGGGATTCTCTTTTTTGTTAGAGTTGTTAGTATTATTATTCTTGTAACGAATAGTAAAGGCACCTTTGTGAACCTTTCCTTTTCTTTTTTGGTTTATACTTATGGTATAGGTATAATTTTTAAGAGAGTGAGTAATATTTCCAAAAGTTAGTGTTCTATTATTAGCTTTCTTTTGATATATTATTACTTGAATAGATGCCCATTTTTGGAATATTGGCATTATTATTTACAGGGTAGTTGGGAACCATTTTTGTAAATTAATAATAGTAGTAAACTTCTTACTTACTCCATATAATATAGCCACTTCCCAAGAAATAATCCATTCCTCCTAATTTTTAAATTATTTCAATAATAATATTATTATTTTCTTATAATATTCTCTTACCTTATATTTATTAAAATTAATATTAAAGATTTTCTTAAAAGCAATATATTTCTTTTAAATATTTTGGATTAAAAGTAAAACTAATGTTTAATAAGATTTTAATATAATTTTCATTATATAATTTAAAAATTAAATTAATTTATTATGTTTAATATTGTATAAAGTTATAATTTATATATATATTTATATATCTTTATTGTAATAAAACCTTTTAATTAATATAAATTGGCTTATTTTACAAAGGCAAACATCCATAATAGAGCTGTTAGGCATATTTGTTACATTACCTCATCTACCTCTTTTAAAAGCCAACAGATCATTCAAATTTTCAGAATTAGTTTTATAATCTTTAATATTTAATTATGTTAATTAAAAGGTTAGAAGGAATAAAGGTCTCCTTATTAAATTAGTATTTTCTAGATTTAACCAATCTTACATATTTAGGTTATAAGCCAAAACTATAAAAGCCTAATTCCATACTTCTCAATCATTAAATATAAATAATTAACTCTCTCTTACAATATTTTTGAACAATATTATTTAATTAGAAATAATTAAGATTATATTAAATATATATTTGTGTGGCATAATTAAGTTAATATTAACCATATATTTATATTAAAATATAATTAAAATTCTTAATTGTCATACAATATATAAAGAAAAATTATAATTATAAAATTTAAATTATTATTATTATTATTAGAATTCTAAAGTAAAGTAGTAAGGCTTTTTATAGAATTGTTATAAGGGAGAGAATTTTTCCACGCTATTTTTAGGCTTACTAATCCAACAGTAACTCAGTCTTGTACTACTATTAAAATGGTTGATAGGCTTATAATATATAGAGGTAAAAATAAATGTTGAGTTGTAATGTTGAATATTCTTTTTAAATAATTTAATTTTAAAATTAATTTTAATAAGTAATAATTGTAAAAATTCAGGTAATTTATGAATTTTTGTTAGGTTAATATTTTTATTTTTGTAGTACGAATTATAGATTTCAATTTTTTTTATTTTATTCCTTAATTATTTATTTAATTAATGTAGTGTATTATATATATCATATTATTTATTTATAGTTTTATTATTATGGATTTTGGTTATTAAGGGATTGTTTTTTGGTAATTAAGATAGATATTATATAGAAAATCTTAATTCTTATTAATTGTGGTTTTTATGTGGGTAATTGGTTGTGAATACTATTAACCTTTTAAGAGGGTGACCTTATCTAGTAGGAGGTTTTAATTGTTATTATTTAGGAGTTTTATATGGTTAAATGGGTATGGAAGGTTTAGGATGGTTTTTTAATATTGTTAGTCTTTTAGGAGAATAATTTTATTTAATAGGAACTAACATCTCAATTTAAGCTCTTTTTAAAGTATTTGTTATATTTGGATTAAGTTTTCCTAATAGTTGGCACCATTTTGAAGTATAATATAATCAATATATCTTATAAAAAAAATTAATATTAGGATTTATATATAATTTAAAAAGGTTTTAAATCCTTTTATATTTAATATATATTCTTATAAAAATAAGAATATTTATTAAGAAATAATAATTTTTAAAAAAAGGAATTAATAATAAAGTTTCTTTTAAAAAATAATTTTAATATTTATAAATTAATATCTATATATTTATATATTTATATATTTATTATAAAAAATAAAAAAAATATTAATAATTTATTTATCCTTATTTTTCTTCTCTTATTATATTTATCTTAGAAAAATCAAGAATAAAAATTACTTCCAATTTATTATTATTAAAATTGTTTATAAAATTATATTAAATAGAAAATTTAATTCTTTATTTATTTTTATTGGTTTTTTATTTTTTAAAATAGGATACTGGTGGTTAAGGCTTTTATTTAATAATAAGGTTAGAAAAAGGTGGACCAATATTAAAATCTTTTGTAAAATCTTTATTGCCATTATTTGTTAAATTATTCTTAAAGTAATTTTATTTAATTTTAAATAGAGCAAATAATTTATAATTAATATTAATTTAATTTATAAATTTACATTTTTAATAGTTAAAAATATTTTATAATTTGGTTATTAATTTTTAAGAGAGGGTAATATTATTTAATAAAGAGAGTATAGTTGTAATCTTATCCTTTTTAAATTTATAATATTAAAAAAAATTATAAATTAATAATAATAAATTAAAATTTATATAAAAAATCAAATAGTTTTAATTGTTATTATTTATGCTTTAAAAAATTTATTTAATTGGTATTATTATCCAAAAAAATATATTTAAAAAAGATTTATATAATTTAAGGATTGTACTATATAAATATAATTTAAAGGTTTTGGAAATAGTAAGATCTTAAACAAAATAATATTTATATTATAAATCCCTTTTTTTAGGTATAAGATTTTTATAATTGAAATAAATAGGATCATCCACTAAAACCTTAAAGAATTTATGAGATTTTATTTGCGTACAGACTTGATATTTCCTATCAGATTTTAATAAAAAATTCATATAAGATGGAATTATATTTCTAAAGCTATGGATATATTGAAAGAACATTTTAAAAATATAAATAAAAATAATATATTAAAAATATAAAAATTAATTTTAATATTAAAAACTTAAAATTTTTTAATTAATATTAATTGGATTTTTAAAATAATTATTAATTTTAAAGGTATAATAAAAGAAATAAATAATAAATATTTTATATTAAATTGTAAAATTATGTTATTTTTTATAATAATAATTTTTTTTAATAATATAATTATAAAAGGTATTTAATAATTTTTATAATTATTTTATTTATATTAATTGGGAGTGGAAGTAAGTTCATTACCCTTATTTATTCTTAATTATAGATTATTAAGATTTTTAATTTTAAAAATGCAATTTTAAATTTTTATTAATAATTAATATTAATCTTTAAAAATATAAAAGAGAAGGTATTAATTATAAATTTATATAATTAATTTCTAATGTATTCTATTAAATATTTTATGCCATAAATTAAGATTAATAATAAAAGTTAAATTCAAAATTAAAATAAAAATTGATAAGGATTAATAAATATTATAAATCTATATTGTAAATAAATTTATAAATAATTTTTAAGGGTTTATAGGATTGTTTATTAATATGTTATTTTATAATATTCTGTATTATAATATAAGGTAAATAGGTTAAATGGAGTTGGTAAGAATTAATAAAGATTATAAGTTTATATTATAAATAGGGTTATAGGTAATGTTTAAAAATTTATAAAATTATTTATTAATATGTTATCTTATAATTTCTTATATTATAATATAAGGTAAATAAATAATAGGGATTAATTTTAATTAATATCAAAATTAAGCAAAATTAGTAAGAATTAATAAATATTATAAGTTTATATTGTAAGTAAGGTTATAAATAATATTTAAAGGTTTATAAAATTATTTATTAATATGCTATCTCATAATTTCTTATATTATAATATAAAGTAAATAAGTAATAAGGATTAATTTTAATTAATATTAAAATTAAATAAAATTAATAAATATTTAATATTATAAATGATTAGGTAATCTTATAAAGATACAGAAATTTTTATAATTTCTTGTGTTATAAGAATTAGTAATTAATAATATATATTAATTTTGATTAAATAATTTTGAGGGGGATTTTATTAATATAAATTTTTATTTAATTAAAAAAATTATATATTATAGGAAGTTATAAGTGCGTGTATGGGGTATAAAAAAAATTTTAAATCATTTTGATTTATTATATTAATTTAAAATTTATTTAAAAATATTAATAATTAATATTATTTAAAAATTAATTAAATTTGTGGTTTTTTAAGATATTTTATATATATTTCTAATTGGAGGTGGTTGTATGGTAGCAGAAAATATCTAAAAGTGTGGGGGATTTCTTTAGAAGTTAATTAGTTAGTTAAGATTGTGGTGCAATTAATGAAATAAGAAAGATATAGATAATATATTTTTCTAGTTCCAAAATATTACATATAATAATAAATTTTTTAAAAAATAATTTAATCCTAAATTCCTTTTAATAATAATTAATTATTAATTCAATATTTATAACACTTATATCATGTTATATAATATAAGCCCCTTCTATAAAAACCTATCTAAATGATTTTATATTCATTAATTAGAATTTTTTAACCCTAAAATTTAAAATTATTTAATACAATATATTATTATTTTTATTATTATTTATATAAATCCAATACATTTTTTTACTTTTAAAATTATTTAAAATTTTAAGGAAAGGGTTTCTTTTATACAATTATTTAATTTATTAATTAACCTATTATATAACTAATATTAAAATAAAATCTTAAAATAATAAAGGTAATAATTAAAAACTTAAAAAGCTTAAATTACCACTTAAATTAACAATATTTAACTAACTTCCAAAATTATTAATAATATTATTATTATTATTATTTTCTTCATTTCTTTTATTATTTAAAAGGTTATATTCCTTATTAATAATAATAATATAATTACTAATAAATTTATTGTTTAAAAAAGCCTATACATATATATCCTAATTTCCAAGGGATGTTATACAAAGCCATTTACCATTAAAGCATTTCTTTAAAAAAAAAACCTATTAATTTTTTAATATAATAAATATCCTTTATTTATCCACACCATTACTATTAATATAATTGTTAATTAAAATTTTATATTTAATATAACATTTTTATTCTATTTTACATTTTACTTTCATAAATTTTAGGGTTTAAAACTTCAAAAGGTTTATATTTGCCATAACTTCTAACAATTTTGGCTAAATTAGTGTTTATGTAATAGATTTATTAATATTAAATATATCTTTATTTATAAATATTATTAAATTTTTTATATATATTGCTATTAAATTGGTAATCCACTTACAATAAACTATTTTAAATTATTTATTTGGAGGTATTTTAAAAATTATTTAACATATTAAATAAAATAAATAAATTAAATTATTATTTAATATATTCAAATTAAAATTTAAATATTTAAAAACTAAAATTAATATTATACTATTTTAAAAGTAGTAACTTAAAAAGGCTAAACACATGGTAAATGAAGAAATTTGATATAATACAATTCCACCTAATTTATATGGGTTTTAGATGTATTTTTATTTTCTCTAAGCCATGTTTAGAGAATTGAGCCGATCAGGCCCTTTAGAGAATGAATCTTGGAGCCACATGACTTCGTCATGTGGGTCCATCTCACAAAACATCGGTTTTATTAGAACAGATACTCCTCCGAACTTGTCTCGGCATCATAGCTGATAGCCCTAGGGTAGGTCTTAAAAATCGGATATATCTCATAAGAAGCCGGGGGGAAAAAGGGGGTGGTTGGATTTTTTCTAAAATACCCCTAATTCAACGGTGGTTGAAAAAGTTGAACCGAATGCGATCGATCGGTTTGGTTATGGGCGATGGGCAGAGTAACTACTCTTGTGCTCAACCATAAACACAATCAGGAGTGAATAAATTTCGCTGGCTTACCTCAAAAGCCATCAATTATTATGGGATAAATCGGCTGCGTCGATAGCATGTCAGAGGTAAAGGAGGTAGGTACTAGGTACGGTGCACCATCAGTGAAAACCGACAGAAAGCTCAAAATGCGGGTGAAAATTCATCCGATTGGCCAGATTATCTGCAGGGGTACGCTAGAATTATAGCGCAGAGGCGCGCTAGAGCCTCTATAATTACAGCGAGTTGTAGTGATCAGTACGTTATATTTTAATAGGTTATGTAACTACTGTAAATGCACTATAACTTCAGTAAGTAACGGCACTAAGCCCCCTATGATTAGTGAATTTAGTGGAAATATCTACTAGAAACATAGCGCTCTTCAAAAAAGGTATTCATAGAGTCAATCCAAGGCTAGATCCTAATTGGCCAATTAACACTTTTATATTTTAATCGCTGTACTTATAGCACATGATCGACTGAGATGCGCTATATTTATAGGGGGCTTAGCGTATTGATGCGCTATAATTATAGCGCATCTTATAAATCGGACGAATTTTCATTCGCGTTTTGTGTTTTGTCAGTTTGCGCTAATGGGCTACTGTAATGTCATGTTACATAAGGAAGGAAAATAAAAGATAGTGGTAAGAAAAGAAATGTACCGTATTTCCAGAATGGCAAACCAATCTTCGAAGGCAAGTGTATCTTTAAACTACCTAATTTCTAGAAAAACGAAGAAAATTATATTTACCCACCATCTTATGCTGAATCAATTTCACGAAGCTGTTAGGCGATATTAATTTGGTTAATATATGTTGGAACATTTGTTGGAACAAATGCGACGTGCAGCAACAATGACCTGAGCATGTTTGGATGTTAGGTTAGTTAGGCCGGGTTGCAATTTTGGGCTCTGATTACATACAAACACTCAAGTCCACAAGTCTTCCTCTCCATTGCCCGATAAATCCGGCATTGTACATATGTACCTCCTAATGTTAGACCTAACCTAGGTTAGGATGTTATTATTACTTACTTGCAATGTGTTGGAGGTGGTACGCATACGGTGCGGTGCATATGGTAAGCACGATATATACGATAAGTACCTACACCCTACACACTGTCGAATTCTCGAAAGACTTTTATTAGAAAGCTAAGTTTTTTTTGGATTGTTTTTTTTTACAAACCTTAGAGAACGAATCTTGGAGACACGTGACGAAATCATGTGGGTTCACCTCACACATACCCAAGAAGGCACTCAAGGTAAAGTAAGTACGTAGTTAATCAATGTATTAGGTAACAACACGTGATGTAGTACCAACATAGCCAACATGAATGAGCAATTACGGAAGCTCCTTTGGGCAAAACTTTCAATGTTTCATTTAGCTTCTTCAAAGGTCAAAGGGGTATATTGTTTGATTCGGCAACGTTAAACCATTCTAAGATTCTAACTTAATATTATTGAATATTATTATGAATCCTTAGGTTTTGTAAATACTAACAGCATTTCACCATGGCTTAAATGATTCCCACCTTTCAAAGCCCTTTCCGAGTTCTACGTCACTTAAATCCGATATCCGAGCCCATGTTTCGGAGGTCCGAGCTTCAATCTAAGGACGATTCGCGGTTTACTCTTATCCTCAATGTCGAGGTATGTAACAAAAGACGAAGAAGAAAAGAAGAAAAGAAAAAAGAAAAAAAAAGAAAAAAAAGAAAATCTTTAATTAGTTCTTAATTGATCTTATCAATCTAGCAGGTTTGGCTTGACCGGAGGCCTAGCCAATTTTCGCACCATTCCTTATTACCACGAAGTCTCCTCCGGGACAACAATGACTGATGCTCAAGTCAGCAATCTACCTCAGCCCTCTGAGGATGATGACCACGACAACGATCACGACCAAGATCATCAACAAGGTCCTGCTCGGAAACGCCAAAGAGTGAGGCTTTCGTGCTTGGAATGTCGGCGTCGAAAGCTTTCTTGCTCTAGGGAATTGCCCTGTGACCGTTGCGTCAAGTCCGGCACACCCGAGAGGTGTACTTATGAGTCGAGACCTGGCGTCACAGCTGTCTCAGCAGGGGAGAAAACTTCTTTTGCTCCCGCCGCCCCTCCCGTGTCGTTTATTTCTGATGCCCGTCGCCATTCTGCAAATCCTCCGTCCGCGCGTCGCGAAGTTGAGCCTTCCTTGCTCAGAGATGCTGCCCGTGACCATGACAGAATCCGGCGACTTGAGCTTGAGGTTGCTCAATTGAGAGGTGCTTTATCCAAGCAAGCATCGGTCGACGGTAGCACTATGGTAGCTTCACCGTCAACCTCCAAGGATTCCGCCAAGGATGGTCAATCTGTACCTTCAAATCCCATATGCACCCCGCAAAATGTCGAGGTGTTTGAATATGCAAACTTGCGAGGAGAGGACTTCAAGACCAAATACTTTGGACCGCACAACGCATGGTCGTCCCTACAGGAACTTACAGGGATATTTCATTTCATGAGAGAGACAGCCGAAGAGTGGCTTAAACCGCTTAATATTCAAAAGAAAGACCGCAGAAAACGAAAGCAGGACCGCGAGAAGAAATTTACCGAGCCCGACGTTGGCCTGGAATCGCTTCTCCCCTCCAAGGAAGAAACGGACTCCCTGGTCGCCGTATATTTAGATCAATTTGAGCAAATTCATCGCGTCATTCACGTACCCACCTTTAAAGCCGAGTACGAAACGTTCTGGGACCCCTCTAAGACGAATACAGCTTCATTCACTGCACTTTTGCTGTCCATGATCTCTGTATCATGCTGTCTTGATATGCAAGCGTCCAACAAATTTGTAGGCATTAAATCCAGTTCGATCCAGATGGCTGAGAAATGGGTCAAGGCATGTGATGAGTGGTATCGGCGGCAAAGTCAGAAGCATCGCAAACTCGTCCATTACCAAATCGCCTGTCTTCTGTACCTCGCCAAACGAGTTAACCTTATCAAGAAGAAGAGGTTTTGGACTACATCCGGCACAATGATCCATGATAGTCTCATGGTGGGACTCCACCAGGACCCGGACCGTGTTGTGGGAAAAGTTTCCCCGTATATTGCGGAAATGCGACGAAGAATATGGGCCACTATTGTCGAATTTGATGTCCAGTCGTCGTTCGACCAAGGCCTTCCAACTCTTCTCAGTACAGTTCACAACGACGCCGATGCGCCTAAGAATATAGATGACGACAGTTTTAACGAAGACTCTTCGGGACTACCCAATTCTCGTCCAGTTAACGACTACACCTCTACGTCCTATTTACATTTGAGTCGCCAGAGCCTCGCCCTCCGGACTGAGTTAAACAAGATATTGACTGGGCCACCAGCAGAGCTTGAATGGGACCAAGTTCTTCAATATAGCGACATGATTACTCAGGAGATCGACAGACTACCATCATGGGACCTGGACAACGAAAAGGGTGTAGAGCACTCGCGACACCCGATCCTAGCACACACCTTACTACATCTCCAGCTCAGGCAGTATCTTATTCCGCTGCATCAACCATACCTAAAGCTGAGGAAATTTAACTCAAAATATCAAGTTGCAGAACTCATCTATTACACTGCAGCTCGAGATATCGTCATAATGCATGATCAGCTTTATCAGAAGGGAATCAGGACTCTTTATTTCCTCCGCGAAGATACGATGAATTCGGTTATTAATCTTTGCAATGTGACACTGCATCAGCCAAAAGGTACGCAGTATTCCCACACCTCATTTAGTCACGAAGCTAATGCAATACCAATAGATTCGTCGAGCTTAATCATGTACAACGCACAGGAAACACTCCGGCTTGTTGAGAGGTGCATTACTATGAAGGAAGATCGGGTACTTAGGTGCGGTAACAATGATCCCTGGGGGTACTCGTCAATGTGTGCGGCTTACGGCCTTTTGGAGACGCACATGGGTATCAAAACACCGGATGCAGCTAAGGCATCCGCGGCAGAGCGGTTTATTAGTCTGCATTACAAACTGCTCGCATTTCAAATACCGCAATATTCTCCTCAGCAATCACAGCCTCCTTCAACTTCCTCGCAGGCAGGTCAGGATCCGACTAACCGAGCAAAGGTATGTGATAATCTCTTTCTAAATAACAAGCTGATATGAATGCTGATGATAGATTAAGTCTATCACACCATTTCCGATAGACCCGACACCCTCCATTCAAATGGGAACTACGCCATATCAGCAGCGAGACGGTTTACCGCTTTCGATGCCGTGGCTGTTACCTTCCACCTCGGATACCAACCCACTTCCGGTGCCTAATCCCGACTTTAATTTTGAGATGCTTGGTTCCGATCTAAACGATTTATGGGGTGATTGGGGAGGGCCCAACGATATAGCATGAGGCTGTACGTTATCTCGTAACGAGTTTTCTCGGTGTATGGGGTAGCACTTCTGGTATGTTAAGCGCTGGAGGCTTAGCAGCGCACAGAGATTAGCTTCATTTTTATAGGTACCTACCTAATGTTAGAACGGAAAAATACAGCTTGTGATACCCTCATACCGAAAACGAGTCGATCCCCGCGATGGGGGGGTTTGAGTACATCTAAATTGGATGGTTACCCCCCCTTACATCGATAAGTAAGACGTGTCAACCAACAATCGCTCGGCGAGTCAGATGTAGCGCGGCTCGCGGCATTTGTAAGTGGCATAGCGTTCTCCCCATTCGACGGAATCGTAGAGTATTTCTTATCTGCATTATCTACTTCCGACCTGCATAGTCCTCTATAGTCCTTGGGCAATATTGTATGCAAGCCTCCCGTCCCATGTCACTGCCGCTCCGCGCACTGGGTTAAGATACCGTGGCGTAATAATGTCTTGCCTTGGCGACCCCATTCTATCCGTACAGGTTTACGTCTTGGGTACCGCAAACGAAATCAACTTTACTACCTACTATTAGTGTGCTTTGATCTTATATTCTACTCTAAATCGTTACGATATATGAGATTAATTAACACGAAAAGTGCTTTGTATTTATATATAGCAACAGGAAAAATCGAGGAATCAAAATATCCGGTAAAGTCGAATAACTACCTCCTAATCTTAGGTAATATCAGGGGTTATCGTGGTCAATCCGAATTATTACCTACACTACGTAGTAAATCGATATAATAGATCCCGGGGGAATCGTGACTTGATTACCTACCTAGGTACCTACCTACCTAACCTACTAAGGCAGGTAGGTAAGTACACTTATTAGGTAATCTGGATGAAAACTAACAAAAGAGCCTTGTCGCTGTACATGGGTTAGAACCTGGAAATCGGATCAAAAACTTACTAAACTCGAAGGTTTTCGGCAATGTGGAGCACGGGTTAATCCGGTTACTACCATACCTTCACATGTTACTAACCTACATGGTATACAAAAGGCCCCTTCTAAGTGGGTTAGGGGATTAAAATCCTCGAATACGCTCCACTAAAACAAGCCATTTTTAAACTCGTAGCAAAGAAGGAAGATCCCTAAAGAACCATTCTAACCTAGCCTTCTACCTATTGCTAGGCGTTGAATCCACCTCTTAGCTACAGCTATGTAAGCTAAGATCAAACCGGTAGCTACCTAGGCAAGCTAGGTTAGGTAGCTCCCTGTATAATATATTGTATGCCTACCTAACCAGGCTAACCTTAGGTATATAACATAGTTAATACCTAGTAATAGCCAAGGTGGCTTATAGCAGCACGAATATAAAGTTCAATTCCCCAATCCTAAAGAGTCCCATAGATTTTTAAGTTGAGACCGTGTCTATCTTGTATTAAATAGTTCAAGCAGCAATCCGCAATGGCTTCATATATCGGCCTTGAGAAGAATATCTCTTATTTCACGGTAAGTCGCCCTCACGCCCCAATCTCGAAACGGAATTGAGAAAATTAACTTGAGAAAGTTGAACTAACACTCTAATTAGATCCCCGCAGCTGTCATTCTGGTATCGAGTTTCTCAAATCTCGCATATTAAGTATCCCGCCCGCTAATCTTGGTCACGCATCATAGGCCTTATTGCCCCGAGCGTACTCCGGTATCACGGGGCCGGGCAAGAAGTTTTTCGACCCTAACAACCCGCGTACCTTCACGGCGAAGCTCGAATCCGCCGAAATCGACAAGAGGGTAAGTCGTAGACACTCTTCCGGACATCACCGGACACCACCGGACACCACTCCGGCAATCACCGCATCGCTAACTAAAGATGTAGCTAAAAGGCCGGTTGGTGCGTGCCGAGTCGGCGGGTGCCAATGCTTTTGAGAACCTCGGTGTCTACGCCGCAGCCGTAACAGCCGGAAATGCTGCCGGCCTCTCAGCAAAGACCCTCAACGCTCTGGCCCTGGGCTACTTGGCGGCCCGTGTGCTTTACACGTGGATTTATATATGGGGACAAGAGAACCGGAGAATTACCCCTCTACGGACGGTGGTCTGGAGTGTTGCTATGGGCTGCTGCATGGCGCTGTTCTCCCTTGCTGGGGCCCGGGGTTTATGAGTGGGTAGTGTCTCAGTTTTCCCGCGTTGGCAGATATCAGTCTCGTGTGATATGGACATTATTTCAATTCCATAGATACCTAAGGTTAGTCTTTAATGTCTATTACTAGCTGGCAGTTCGTCACGATAAACCTATCGTAAGGCTAGGTAGATTAATATATCGCAAAATCATCTTGTGCACTTAGGTTAACTATGCAATATTAAAACTACCTACTTCCGATTCTGTTGAAGAGTCCGTATTAGGGGCTAACTTTTCAGCGTAAATAGCCTACCGCATAGATGGATAACCCCCAATCCGAAGGATAAGCTCGTCGCCCAGCTTGCTAATACTCGACTGAAACTCGTTCTCATCGGCCGCGTGCCAATCCGCCCTGTTACCCGGGACCGCATCATTGCCAGTAAACCCGATGTACAGAATATCCTCTTTGTCAAAGCCGCCCACACCATCTAGGTCGTGCCCAAAACAAAGAGTAGCAACCGAGATGGAAGCTTCCCCAACTCTAGGGCTAACGCCATCGTCACCGTTTGTGTCTCCCCATATACCGTAGATCTACCTCCCGGTCAACTTTCGTAGGCTCGTAAGAAGACTCAATATACGTACCAATTTATCGTTACACACGATAGCCATCACACTCAGGGGCTTCATACCCCAGTCTCGGGGATTGAACGTTACCCACTCAGGCTTCTTACCGGTATTACCGAAGACCACGTAGTCCTATGATAACACTAGTTAGTAATAACTTATCCAAACGGTTTAAAGTCTTTATGTGTATTCTGGAAATTTCGAGTTCTTTATCTCAACCGAGATACCGGGGCGGGAGGGGAGGCATTGGGTGAAGTCGTACATGAACAAACGGATTTAGATCCGGGACCCCATTCTTGTAAGTCGATATGTATCCCCTCATAGCCGTCATGTTCTGCACCGAATGAGCGTTATCGCAGCGGCCGTCGTCGTTCTTTGTGATGAGTCCGTCGCAGTCGATGTCCATGTTGGCTAGCTTTCCGTTCCCACCTTGAAGGTAGATAACACCATAATCATTCAAATGGTCACCACAATAGGTGAAACCTAGATTGATATTCCAATAAGGCTTCTTCAGTGTTATTCATCTGTGATATTACTTACTGTTGTCGTTACTGTTTACCATGTCATAGAAACCTGACTGTAGCGGCGTCTTGCATGATCCCTGTGCCACCACCGCGTCATAGAACTCCTTTACATTATCAGGGATATCTCGGCTCCAGGCCGAGATGAATAGAAGAGGTAAGAGGCAGATTTTCGAAAGCATGGCTATCTTTATTGAAGATGCAGATGATAGTACGATAGCAGTGGATGACTTTAATCGAGGAGGACAGAGTCTTCTATGACAGATGCACGGGGAAGCAACCCCAATTTATCTACATTCTAACATGACCCCTCATTATCTCCTCTTAACTAATGTCTTAACTCAAGGGACCTGTCTTTCTCACTATGTGTCCCACCATACGCTGTACGTAGTAACCGATCAGGTCTGACGTGCTTCCCTAAAGAGACCTTTACCTTATGAGGTAAAAACTAAGAGATAGAGAAGCAACTTAGCTGTTCGACCAGCAACCTACTCCGACTCTGTTGGCCTAACGGCTCCGTATGTCGAATCCATGCTTTTTACGAGACGTCACATCTAGCGTAGTGTCACTTTCACTGATACCCATAGGATAAACAGGCATAGATCGGCGCCCTTGTATGAGGAGATCGGTTTGATAATACGCCATCATGTTAGAGAGGTTATCACGGAGATAATTCTAGAGAGCCAATAAGTTTAGTCGCTCGGAAACCCGCTTCAACTACTACAGTTGATAACATACAAAAGTCTAAAATAGGTTGAAGTCTCCCGATTCGTCTTCTTATAGGAATATAAGTATCTCTAAGTATCCCAACACCTCTATAGTTCACTTAAAGGGACATCGGAAATATAGCTATTATGCGATTATCGCCTGTTATACTTATCGCTATACGTAGAATGTCTTCAACAGCGGGGTTCCTATCATTGACCCTAGCCCAACAAAAGCTATGAACCCATCGTGGCCTCTGCGGCGGGTACTCCCGGACACTTACGCAGTCTTGTTACCGCCGCTTAATGACAGCCGTGCCGCCAATTTGACTTTAACGTTATTAAACCATCAGGTTAGACGTGTGGGGTCTGGGGGTATCCAGATCACATTGCCGCCACCAGCAGAGCCTAAGTCAGCCTATATCTACGTAAAGACTCCAGAAGAACGGGGTCCGAGTGAGATCTCAAAACGCGCCCATCCTTCGGAGCTTCGTTGTCCTGTGTGGGTAGATAAGTGAGGATAGGTTCGACTCCTATTGGCGCTAGCGGTTTCTCGCCTATCTGCTCAACTCGTTGAAGCCCCGAGCTTATTATTACCATATTTCGACACGATTGGGCGATTTAGGTAACAGGAATAAATTAGATACGAGCTGCTTAAACGTAAAGTCTTAACTTTTAGACGTCGTTCCCCGGTCGGCGGGTTCGGTTCAAGCACCGAAAACCCATCATGCTTTGACGACGCAAGGCTACCCACTGCCATCTGCCCACAATATCACCCCATATACCCCTCTTGGTCTCGCCGATGAACTATATTCTACCTATTATATCGAGAGTTCAAGTAGCCGCTTTCCGAAAGGTTTTAGCTTATTCCCTACCTCAACGTGGAAGTGTTTTCATGTGCGCCTCGATAAGTTGAAGACATGAAGTTGAAATAAAGCCCAAACCTATCCATATCAAAAATTACCCGATAGGCTATGTTTTCCCAAGGTATGTTAGCTAACAAAGTCCACGTTGCTAAGATGAGCGGTACACAGATGGCCGGGGGCCACTCAAGTTGAGCGAACCCATTTATTCAAGTGTAGGGACACGGAATATCCCGCCCTACCCATGACGCACACTGTCGCACGAAGGAAGATGATTTCCATATTCGGATGCTCTTAGGTCACTGGCCAAGGTCGTGTTAGCTGACGGGCGCAGGGGTATCGTCTTGTTTGCCCAAATCTGAGAGATTTGTCGAGTACGACGTCAGAGAAACCTATAAAAATACCTAACGGTTTCCTGGGCCGGTTGTTACTACAGAAAGTAAAAAGGCAGTGAATGCTTCGTTGCTGGAAATAAATGGTGCCTCAGTGATCGACAGACTACTGTTGGGGGAGCAGTACGAGTTATCCTAACGAGAGCATATGTCGTCAAAAGGCAAACTTTCATTTTTAGTTGACATGAACTATTCATGATAGATTATACCAAGCATAATAGGACTCTACTACTACTCCTCTAAACTTCACCATCTGGACACCAACAACCTCGTCGATTTCTAAATACCAATAATCCATATATCCAACCACATTCCTCCAAGGCAACTTGAAACTCTGAGCTTATCTAGGTCGTCTTACTCGAACAGGTAGTCACTCCTCCGACATAGTTACGCGTTAACCGCTAACGTAGTACTACTGCAGTGGGGTTACCAATGGCTTGAATATCTCATAGTTTATTGAAGAGAAATCAGTGAAATTTCTATAGTTATAAAATATAAACGATAAAAGCTATCGGTACCTTGAGACAGGCAACTAATTATTGAATATACTCGACGGCCATCTTTTCTGGTAAGTCTATATACCATCTATCTCCTCCTCGCGCTTCCCCCGTACCTCCCCCGCAATACATTATACCATATAGGTCACCCCCATACGACTAACTGTATTACAACCACTAACCACTCTTCTTAAGCTGAGGTCCGAGGAATCCCAAGACAGCCTCTCGAACACCCTTCTCGTCGTGAGCCACGCCATCAACCACATCAAACTGGGTCTTAATGCCCAGTTCCTCCCACGATGCACGAAGCTCCTTGATCGAATCGAGACGGGTCTCGTTCATAGGGGGTAATCCGCCGCTACCAAGGGTATCCTTCTTCCACTCCCAGAAAGCCTCGTCTCCGTGAATCTCAGTATCGCTACCACCAACAACAAGCTGGATGGGAAGCTTTCCAATGACATCCGGCTGCACCGTCTTGTCAAACACGGTCTTCACATCCTTAGTTCCAACGGGCCAGTCTTGGGTGTCGTCGATGAACGTAGGGCGTCCGGGGGCACCGATACTAATAGCAGCTAGCTTCTCGGGATAAAGATACATGAAGCGGTGGGCAAACTGGCCGCCACCGGAGAATCCCATCATATAGATCTTTTCCATTTCGAGGCCAGGCCAGCGGTAAGCTACTTGATCAAGGACCTGCAGAAGAGCCTGGTCCGAGCGAAGCGTATCAGATTTAAGCTCCTTGTACGAGTCAAGATCGTTGGGCCCATCCATTCCAGCGGGGAACAGAGGCGAGAGGATAGCACAGGGAGTCGAATCGGCAAAAGGGACAAGCTCGTCGTAGATGGCAACCTGGTTCCGGCCCGTTCCGTGGATATAAACGAGCAAGGGGAGCTTCGCGGGAGTGGCGCTCTTACTCGGGTCCGGGTTGTAGTGCTCTTCTGGGATGTACAAAGCGTAAGAGATACGCGTGTCGGCTTGTAGAGCCATAAGGGGGACGTGGCCGACAAAGTAGACGTCCTCGAGGAATTCCGCAGGCATATTCGCGGTCGTCAAGGCTTTTTCCATGCCAACGGGGACCTTATCGGCTGCTAGGACCCCATTGAGTCCCAGAAGGGAAGGGAACAGTAACCCGAATCGCATCTTGCTTCGAGTATCGCGAGAAGTTGAACTGAATGGGCTTAAGAACTTAAGATGAAGATGGAATATTGTTATCCAACACGACTGTGATGAAGGATGAAGAAAGCAACTTGGAACATTCCGGGCGATCCTTCTTATAAACACTCTCGCCCCCTATAAGGCCGCAATACGTAACACCCGTCCGCAGCAAGCAGCTCGGAAATTGACTGTAAGACAAGGTCCCACTGCCGGCATGTGAAGAACTCGCTTGCTTTGCCGAGAAACGCGACTTCTAGACCTAAATCCGGTGGTTTGCCATCTTCGGGACGCCGCTGCATGGTGCATGTTGCCTAAGCGAAACTCGGGCCTCCGGCCGTAACCCGCGGCATAGTCAGGAGGCCTACCATTACTTTCTGCCTTGCACATCGCAGCTACGAATAGAAGATCTCGTGGCACGTGAAATCGCTTTCCCATAAACTATCGACATTTCCTAGTTTCTAGTTTTATTAGTTATACCGGTCAACGACATACGATGAGTATCTGTCTATCCTCTATCCTCAATATACCATTGTTATTATTAGCTTAGCAGCTTAATAAAGACTACCTCATAGGACATTTTACCAGTAACCGAGGCAATGAAAATTCTCCCCCGACGTAAAATTTGAAGAGATAATAGGTAGAGTCATTATGCATTAGTTTTGACCTACCCCTTCATGCAATTAAATTTGGTTCGCCGACGTGGCTATGCAGTGGCGATATACGACGGCCTGGGTGAGATTTCTCAGTGTCGCTACCAAACTATACCTAGACAAGTATAATCAATGTACTACAGAGCGTCTTTTAAGCCTCTTATGACGACTATACCAGCAAGTATCGGAACGGCAAAAGCTCGAATGTTGTACGGTACGGGTAAATTTGTTGCCCTACAAAGAATTCCTATTTTTGTACAATACTTACTACGTCTAGATAACTTCCATATACGGAAGGGCCTCGAGGTCTCTGATGCTTCTAGATGGCCATACCGATTAACTTGCGACACTCACGCTTCATAGTATAGGTACCTATTAGTTGATAGAGATGGAAACTCGAGTATTTCTTAATACCTATTCAGCTCCCCTTTCCCTCCTTAGATTGGGCCGCAGGACTGGCCTATCTTCGCGATGCCTCGGCTCCTCGTCGTGAAACTCGGGAAAGACTCTCGGGCGGTGTAGAGTAAGCAGACTCGTAGATAGTATGGGACCTCTGCATTAATGCGCACCTGCTACCACGTCTTTTTGCTACTTGGGTCCTGCCCTCCGTAGTCTATTTCCTCGCCTCCACGCAGAATCAGGACGTAAAGTAGCATATGTAGAAGAGCATATGATGAATCTCCATGGATCTCTGCCCAAGGCTCATTTTGTGGCATTTCAGGGGGTTGGTGGACACTACCACGATAACAACACAAATCCTATAAGCATTTATAATTAATACTAGGCTTTCAAAGCCGAGTAACTTATTAGTTTCTTAGGCGTGTTGACGCTGCTAGTTAACACTAATTAGAGCAGCATATTATAATACATACCGCTATTCGGACTAATCTTCGCTCCCGTCAGTATTACCTCCCAACAATCCCCTTTTCTTAGCCCGTCCCTTGCCGAATCCTAGGAGCTCGTCTACACGCAAAACTCTAGAAAGAACGGGGTGACGGTAAGGATATGATCCATACCTTAGGTACTTTTATGATTCTAAGCCGCTTGTTGGTTCATCTGACCAGTCTTACTCGCAAAATTAAATGCACGAATAAAAGAGCAAACGTAATATGTCTATCAGACTGCAGTAATGCCCGACACCCTCATGCCAATTAGCCCACCAACGGGAAATCAGAACCCAAAACTATCCAGAAGGGAATTCGCGTCAGGCTCCTCGAAGACACTAGGTGGCGGCTTGACATTGTGGCCTCCAGTTTTCATATCAGCCGGGGCGACGGGCGACATAGGCATGTCTTGGACGACTAGCGAGCTACGGCGTCGTAATAAATTTCTAGGATCGATTTCACCGCCAATGTCCGGGGCTGTCGGCGGGGCATGCCGGAGGAACTCCCAGTTGCGAACTATACTACAGTTAGAAAAAGTCGCAATGCAAAGTAGGAGAAAAGCCAAAGTATGGCGGAGACCTACCTAGATCTAGACCAAGGAGATCACAACCCATGCGGTCGTAGAGTCTCGCATTATGCAAGACAAATTCCCACTCTGTTCTTGGTAGTACTTTGGATGCCCCACGGAGCGTCTGTAGCGTCTTTTGTCGAAGCTGGGAGTACAGCACAACAAGAGCCGGGTCATCCGTTAGGAAGAGCTTCGCCTCCAAGTTGTCCGACGAGACCGGTGTTTCCAATAGTGTATAGACGGGAGTCTTCGGCATGTTAGCTTATCGACCATCTGGTAAGTTTTGATGTAAACCCACAATTAGAGCGCGAACTGCCATGTCTCTTCGCTTTAGCATCCAGAAGGCCCACGATGCAAGCCAGCGATTGCCTTCTTGGGCGGCAAGGGCAAGCACCTCGTTTTCTAGTAGTTTTCTCAACACAGGTCCATTATCACCCTCATACACCCTCGTTATAGCGATGGCAAGCTGGATATCTTTTATCTGGTTGATACAGACGCTCACCGCATCTTGTAAGTGACCTGCAAGTAGGAAGAAGGCAGCCGCGTATTCTATGCCTTTTGTTAGTACCTGTTTACTTCGTCGATGTTGTGGAAACACTTACCAAAACGACGTTTGCTCAGAAGAGCGTACGCATTCTTCAAGGCCGTAGTCTTCCACTTGGGGTCGTCAAAGTTATTCGCCAAAAGTCGCTGCGTTGCTGCTTGCTCCCGATTCCCGCTTGCCATGCGCCAAAGACCCTGAAGAACAGTTTTCTTCTTCAATGCTAGATAGAAGAGACTGCAGTCCACCGGATTCTTTGTCTCGCTTTTAGTATACTCGTTACGAGCTATAGTCTCGAATTGTGTTTTCTATGCGTTCGACGGATTAGATAGAAGCTGACGGATTTTGGGTTCGTCAAACTTACCACTGCGGCCTCATCTGCAAGCCACATAAACATGCCGCTCTCCCTCGCGTTCTCCCACAGCATAGCGCTGTGATACTGGCGGGAAACAAAATCCGTCAATATATCTTGACTGGTAGAGTGGTAAGCCCAGTTGATTTCTCTCCACGACATGTGGATTTCATTGGTTCTGCCCTTTCTTAGTGCGTGCTGCCGGAAGAATAGCATGAACCTAGCACCATTCTCATCCATTGAACGACGCTGCTTTTCTACAACTCCAACACACTCAATTATATCAACCAACTGAATCTGTTCATGGCCTGATAACTGCGGTATGGTTACTTGCTGCAATTTCTCGCAGACAGCCGGGGCAACATCTTCCGTGAACACTTCGTCAGTGTCATCGAACGACATTTGAGACATGAGATAGGACGAGCCACCGCTGCCGATAGATGCAGATCCCTAAAAGAAGATCTTAGTATACCAACACATGGGTTGCCCTGTATAACCTACTTTACGCGTATAAAAATCTGCTAGATCCAAGCTCAAATAATCGTCGATCGGATCACCCTCTACGTGATACCTTAACGTATGATTCAAAGCCAAGAGTACGCGCCGAACCACACTATGTTTTCCTGCTAGTATACATTGGCTAAGGAACTGAGGATGGAAGATGGGTAATGGTCCATTTAATCTCTGAATGACGTCAAATAGGTCTCTGGTCCCATCTTTACGATGCGGTACGCGTGCGCTTGAGATAAGTCTGTCTGTTATTTCGAAAGTTCTATCGTATGAAAAGAGTTGGTTACCGGCGCCAATAACTAAATTGCCATCACTAAGCCATGTTGAGTCCCCAATGGGGTGAGGCGTAAAATCTCGAATGTTGATCTCGCGAATCGGCGCCCAGGCAGGCCCTTTATTTAAATAGTCGAAGCGCATCTGCGAGAGTAGAATAATACGATAAGGGAAACCGACAGCAAGAATTGACTGCGAATCTGGCGTAGAAGTCCAATCAAGATCTTGCACTGGATTATGGCTCTCGAAACCCTGCTTGTATTCCAACCGGGCCCCTCGAATATCCCAAATTGTCAACTCCGAGCGATGCGCATTTACAAGAGCAGCTTTCTTCATCGTACTTCCGCTGACTAATGCTGGTTCTTGGACGCCTGTCTCCATTGAAGATGTCGAAAGCCATTCAACCTGACTTCGTTCTTGGCAAACTCTAGCAGTCCAAAATTCAACGCGGCCGCCGTGAGTATATGATACGGCGACATCCCGGGCAAATACGTCTAAGAAGCCTGATATAACATGAGATATACCGGCGGGATCAACGGGTAAAACATAAGCCAGGTCACCGGAGTCCTCCAATTTGAACGTGCAGAACTCTCGAAGACCTTTTTCATGACCATTAATCTGTGTTTTGACACGATCACCTTTCAATGGCAGGCGGAGTTCCCAGACTATGCCTTCTTGTTCCGAAGTAACGGTTGCAATATGCGCGACAGAATCATCATCTACCCGCTCACGGGGGAGAACAATAATGCAAAGAGGTTTGCCACGAACACGGTATTTAAGATCGGCAAGTAATGTGTGCGTTGATGAAGTGCAATCCCAGACCGAGATACTTTCATGATGTAGAAACACAACAAAACGGCCTCCTCTGATCAGACATATTCGATGTATATGTCGTTTCTCCGGGATAACATTATGTCGTAATAGCTTTGTTCGCGACGGACCAGGAGTATGGCGCCAGACAATGCTTTCACCCTGCTCCGTCCTAGATACGATGGCGCGACCGCTAAAGTTTCGCACAATCTTCTTCACCGGGGCAGAGTGTCCGGACCAAGTCGCGCGAGGAACGAGCCGATTTTTAACCTTGGAGGTTGGGTCGAGGAAATCGGCAATGCTGCTCTCGAATACTTCTATCCTCCCATCAAAGTGGTGAAATAGCATATGCAGATTCCCCAGGTTTTTGTTACAGTAACTAAGAATCTCAACATGACATTCTTTTGTCGACGAGCCCAAGAAATCAAAGTCTTTTGATTTGACGTAAGCAACATTGTCCACGCTACTATTGCCCTTGAGTTTATTGCTAATACTCTCCAAGGCCCAGGACGACATGCTTCCGTGTCCATCGAAAACAACGCAAATTTCGGTGTCCCTGTTGGCGATAGACAGTAAATACTGAAGGGCAACGTCTTCTTTTTCTTGGCCATCACCTCTCTCTTGCACGGCTCTTTCGGTAGCGTTGGCAAGATCTCGTTGGCTCAAGATGAAAGCCCATACCGGCTTTTGTTTGCCTGCCTCTTCCTCATCCCGTACCGCCGCCGCTAGATCCAATTGTCCCCAGTGATGAAGTAGCGTGTGGCGGCTAGAGCTATCTCCACCTGCCCAGACGCGCATGATATTGTCGACGCAGAATGTGTAGAGCACATTTTCCATCGTCTGGTCGACATGGAATGGTTTGCGCCATTGTATACTAGTTACGGCGCGTGGATGCGAAAGGTAGCCAAAATCGAATTGTACTTCCTCTGAGCTAAAGTTTAGCCGTCGCCATACTTTTACTAGGCGATCGTGGTATCCAATGGATGCGATATAAGACGAGTCGTAAGATAGATTCGCAGTTCTCGCAGGGCTAGCTAGCTCCTGGTTCCAGCGACAAGAAGGCGGCGTTGACGTTGTATCGTAGAGCCATAGAGAGGATCGCGCGACTAGGAGCTCCTCGGAGCTACCCCAAGATAGAGTCACGGGCGTTGAACCTCCATCGACATCAAATGACGTTTGCAAAGCCCACTACATACAATCAGCTAAGTTTGAACAATAGCTATATTGGCGAAGCTAGGGTAAAAATAACCTTGGGCGAACCACCGTCATCACCATAGCTCAGGGGTCTGTATATCCTCACGGTCGCGTCCGTACACGCCGCAATCTTTCCCGAACATTCATCGAAGGACACAGCATCTAATTTCCTCTCGTCGTTATCATATATTGTCTGAAGGATAGTTTCGGGGTCTGATAGGATTGCGATGGCGTTGCCGGTAATGTAAACGATGACGCGCTTGCCATCCCAATAACCCGTCGACACAACTTGAAGACTGGCTTCGGGCTGGCCTGGAAGGACTGCCTTCATACTATCGTCGCGAATAACTCGACATGAACATGTCTAATAATCCGGGAATTGGTGAAGCGCCAAATATGGCAATATGGCAATATGGCAATATGGCAATATGGAAATAATCGTATGCGCGTTTCGATTTCGGATTCACTTTAGCTTTGCTCTTCCTTCTTTTTTTTCACGGAATGAGAGCTTTCGGCGCCTCGATGCGATATTGGTTGGTTTCGGTATTATAAAATAGATCTAGACATGGGATCATCAGTTTATTTGACAGGGATCGTAAGTAGTACCTAACCTAGGCAGCTTAAGATATATGCATGTAATTTTGAACGTGATGCAGCTTTAACGGGGTTATGAAAACATTAATGTCAGGTGCTCTCCTGCTGTCAGATGTCGTTGTTGCAACGGCCAGAACGGTAATTCGCGTCGGTTTGCGGCTGCAGTATGACGTGGGACGGGCCGTGGATCCCTGTCTTACAACTAGTATGTATAATTACCATCGAATATTGCATAATCCAAAAGGCGAATGCAAAGAGTGGGCCATTTCCTACCCCTTTAACTAGAGGTATATACCTTGAGCACGAACTCTGCGATAAAGTCATCAAAACCAAATAACTAACCGTAGATCAAACACATACGACTACTATTTTAATACTAATAAAACTCAGAAGTCCATATAACTATTATATTATACGAGGAATCTTTTGAATCTTTGAAACCAGAAGATCCAGGGGTATCACTATATAAAAATGCCACTCGCGCCTATTCCATGCGAGATTCCGCCGTACCTAGAAAAAAAAAAGAAGACGAACTCGTCGATATAGTCAACCGGGCTAGCTTGGTTATTGTGCCCATGAAACCCTGAGATTTCTCGCAGCACGACCGGAGCGGCTAGCCTTGCCCCCAATTGCCGACCCTCTTATAGCCGTTTCACTGGCTCGCCAATTCCGACTCGGCACCGGCGCCAACGGTGTTGTCGTCTCCCGCATACTCAAACCCCCTAGGAAAAGGCGCGGTCTTCCTGGGGTGGGAGTGTAAGTCTCTTGGGGGATATTATCATCCCTATCCCTCGTAGCGGCTTTCCAGTTATTTAACAGACCCCGCGCGCGGCTTAACGATGCCTGATGTTGGGCATCCTCTACCACTTGCTCTACGCTCTTATAGCTTCCATCCGCAAGCTCAACGGGGACGAGCTTATCCGCCGTTCGACTATACCAGTTCTCAAACCCATTTCGTAACAATCTCCTGTCCCGCTTTTCTAGCGCATTGGCCACTATAACAGGTCGATTCGGAACTTGGAGGGAACTGAGGTTCCAGTTTTTCAGCGTTCGTGACATCGTCTTCTCTTTCCAGTGTTCTTCGGCCTCGGCTTCCAATTCTTGATTATACACCGATCGATCTCTCCATTGTTCCAAAAACTTCCCCTCAATTACTGCATCGCTCATCAACTCCATTTCTTCTCTCTGTTGTGCCTTTTCGCGCCACGTTCCGAGTGCTTCGAGGCTTTGTTTTGACTCTCGGTCCGCCATGACATCTTCCAGGAGTAGATCCATCACTTCAAGCTGTTCCAAATTGGATTGCAGCTTTTCACGCCACTGCACGACACACCGCTCCCCCATTCCCTTCTTCACAATACGACGGGTTTCCAGATGCGCTTCCTTCAATCTCCGTTTGCGGGTTTGCTTGGTCAGATCGTGCCATGCTAATAATGTATTTCGTGTTCTGCGGTAATAATCGGCTCGCCGGGCATAGCTCGCTAGCTTTTGCTCCTCGTGTTCGGCCACGTGCTGTGTTTGTGTTCTCCAGATGGGAAGTGAATTTGTGGCTTTGTAATAGTATTCAGCTCGGGTTGCATAAAGCTCAAGGACCTCATCCTGCTGAGCAGTCTGCTTGGCCGCGTTCCGCCAGGCAGGTAGTATTTTGGTAGCTTTATAGTAATAGTTGGCACGCGTGGCGTAGTTTTCAAGTATCTCATCGTGCCCCTGCGTCTTTCCTTGACTTTCTTCCCTCCATTTGTCCAAAGCTACTACAGCCTTGTTGTAGTAGCTAGCTCGTTTGGCATTATACTGCATCGTTTCCTGCTCTAGAGAAGCCTGTTTAGTTCGAGAGCGCCAAATAGGAATAGCATGAGCAACGTGGCCCTCTTGCTGTCCCTCACGGAAATTTTTGACTTTCTCTAAATTTTCCACCGTGTATTTCTCCCAGGCATCGTAGTAGCGCATGCGAAGAATATGTCGTCGTGCAAGTAACGTGATTTCGTCCATTTCCTCCGTCGCGTCGGCTGGATTATTATTGGCTGATGTAGGTTCCTCGGGTGGTGTCTTCTCCTGGGTATCAACTGCAGCTCCTGACGAACCAACAGGCTCAATCGCAGCATTAGCATCGGGCTCAGCATTGCCACTAATCAGGGGGGGGTTAAGCATGGTTTCTGAATTGCCAGGACCAAAAGAGGGAGAAGCATCGAAGTGAGAACCGCTAGCGGGGATGCTATCACCTGGAAGCTGGCGGAGACCGAATGCTTTTGATTTCAGGCTCATTTCATAGACCTTAGCAGCCATTTGTGCCTTCTCCGACTCTTCCTCGCAGCGATTAGACCACTTCACAAAAGCGCGGGATAACATCATATATTTATGCGCCTTCGCCGCCGCACGCTCCAATGGGTCAGACGAATCTTCGATATTTCGAACCCTGTGCCCTTCCTCTCTTGCACCTTGCCGCCAACATCTTAATGCGGTTCTAGCGATATGGATGTCGTGGGCTCTGACGGCAATTCCCTCAATCCGCTTCGAATATACATTAGGAGGTAGATATTGAGGGGAAACGTGATCCACTTCATTGTTAATAGTTCTCCAAATTTCGAACTTCATTCCAACATCATCTTCCAAGTCAGCCTGCCGCGCAGCATTGAACTGGTCGCAAATGTTCGCGATGAATGCTGATTTCTTCTGCCATTCCCGCAGCGCACTCGTAGCGGAGAATTTATTGCGGTGCTTCTCGCGAAAGGCAATTGCACTATTTTCAAGGTGTTGTTCGATTGCAGAGAGGCTGGCCTGATTGCTTCCCTTACGCAGGTAACGATCATTGCCATCTTCCAAGGCAGTATAATCATCACCAGCTGAATCATTATCGATGAAGCCGGGATGTTTATCAGGGAGGGTAGTATTAGTATGAGCATCACCAACATCGCTCTCGTAGGCTGAAGAGTCATCCATTTGAACAATAATCTCCAACTGGGCCATGGCAATCTTGAATTTCTCTTTAAGTGAAACAGGCTTTTTAACACCCCCGACTCGGAACACAAGCTTGCTGATAAGCCGATCTTCCTCCGGGTCGAGTCCATTGTCCGTGAGGATCTCATCATAAGCTTTAAATAGGGCGTGAGTTGGCAGACGTGAAGAAGGTGTGAGTTCAGATAAAATCTCTTCAGCCCTATTCACAATTTTGTATAAAATAACGATATCTATAAAAATGATTAGCGACGCAGGGAATTAAAATAGCCATAAAGAATATTCCCACCTTGGTCGGAATAGTTATCGCGCTCCATAGCTGAGGCTTGTGAAGGAGACGTCGGAGGCGGGGCCATGGAGCGGTGAGATGTGGACTCAGGAGACGAAAAACCATCAGAAATATCAGAAGAAGCCGAAGATTGGGGATCATGTGAAAGAGCCATGGTAGAGTAGCGATAAATCCACGATGCTCATAGGTCTGAACATGGTCTTGCTTAAGCTTAATTGTTTGAACTATCTCGAAGACTAAGATTGATGCAATTGCTAATCGCTGGTAGGCCCGCCGATGAAGAGGAGCATGACTGAATTGAAGAAGATGGTCGGTTAGAGGGGAAAAGAATAGATCTTAAAGTTTGGAGCGAAACGGGATCAAAAACAATCCAGGGAAGAAAAGCACGATTGCGATAGGAGTGTAGGCAATTACATAGAATTAATTTAAAAGACGGAGCATCGAAGTGAGGTTTATCGCGTCGCGTTATCGAAATATCGAGACCCAACCCCCGGACTATATAAGCGGGGCTATCGTTGTGTGATGTATTACGTAAATAGAGCACCTAGGAACATTAACTTCCTATTTTTATGCATAGGTACTTACCTACCTACCTACCTACATATCACACTATATTATGTCATCTGGGTCATCTCAATGCATATTAGTTAACAGTAGAAACTTTCACATTCTAATAATATTGGCGTAGAAAAGGCAAATCCCATAAAATAACCTAACAGTATATAATTATCTCTCGTATTTTAGCAGTAAGAACTTTACCAAATCAATTGAATCTCTAAGAGTGTCAATTTCAAATATTGCCAAAGTGCGTCGATGAAACATGCCCGCACGTGAACGACCGATTCAGAAATTTGCTGTCGCAGTTTCACGATGCTCTGCCGAGGTAAGATGCACTTCTTCCTTCAGTGATACACGCACATACATATATCTCTCTCAAAGGGTCTACGTTAAGGTATTGTAGAATATCACACCAAGGCTTACAGATATTTATAGGCAACTGTTTACGGGAAATGTATCGTCGAAGATTATAACGCAGTCCACAAAGACAAGTGCGCCAACGAGTTTCTCAAGCTGAAGGATTGTTTCCTGGTGAGTGATACGATCACCGCACAACTGGCATCACATAAGCTTACAGGAAAGTAGAAAGCATCAAAGGGGACTAAATGATGGCTATTTTAGAACTAAAAATGTATACATATATATATTACGGGCATATGAGCTGCATGTAGTTGCTGGTTGTTCCAAGTTCAGAGATTCGAGATAAAAACAAGCTCCATAAGTTTCCAAGAGCCATGACGTGCTCCTATTTTACTTATCTCCTACCCAACCAGCACGTACATAATATTTACAAACAAACAGTATTCCACCTAACCTCTGAGAAATATAATAAATATCATGGAATTGATAGCAGTTTATAGCCGTTCTCAAAGTTGGATCGTGTTTCGAAAGTCCCGCCGTCTGCACCATCTAATATAAAGACGGCAATAAAGTAAATTTGGACCATTAGGTCATAGCGGATCATTTTTATTCTGTTATCCAAAATTTAAGTACGTATCTTGTCTCATACCTTGTGTATCATTGGATCATTATTGGACGTGAGCCGCTAAAGCACCTAAGCGTTGGTTGCTATTGATAGGTCCCACGCAGTGCGCAAGGGAGTTAAGTGGTTAATAAGTGGACAAGGGAACAAGGAAACAAGGGGGGGAAAACATCTCTCAGCTGAGGTTATCCGCCCCGTAAATAAACATTCCGATCCCCGGATTTACGATAACAACAATTACCAGCAAGCGGCACATGGCACCATTCGGGCCTCACCACCAAGGTAGACAAAGTATTAGGATAAAGACGCAGGGTACCTTTTCATCAATCAGCTTGAAAAATAACGATGACGATCTCGGCTGATTAAAAAAAAAAATATAAAAAAATACTAAAAGAAATTCATCTTCCGTTATCCCCTATTAAGGGTCTAAAAAAGACCGAGAGTAGAAGAAGAAGAAGAAGCATCTCTACGGCAGTCGGTAATCGGCAAGTCTGCACGTCTGCAAGTCTCTTTTGCGGTCCAAGGAATTTCATACCTAATTCGAATTTCCTCCAACTTGCCCTACTACAGATGCGCCACCCGTATATCTATACGGTATAGCTAGCTAATCGCAACCATGTCGTTCCTATTTTCGAGGGCCAGGACCAGAACTAACACTCTGGATCTTCCCAAGCAAGCTAGAGATCATCTTCTCAAACTTGATGCCCCTGGCAAAGTAAGCCCAGCCTCTCTCAATCCCCCAACCCTCCCGTCGACTATATACTATATAGTAAGCGTGCTAACTATCCCTACTATACAGGCCGAGGAACTTGCCAAGGTCCTCAATCAGATGAAGCTCATACTTCAAGGGACACCAGGTACTTCCCCCGTCCTAACCCTGCTGCCAGCCATTGCGCATCCCCCGTCCCCCGTCCCCCGTCCCCCGTCCCCCGCGCAAAGCCGTACCCGTTATTCAATGTTAACCCATTCGATCGCAGATGTAGATAGCACCCCAGAGCAAGTATACCAGCTGGTCACGGGTCTGATAGAAGAGGACCTTCTCCTACTACTGGCCCAAACCCTACACCGCCTCCCCTTCGAGTCTCGAAAGGACACCCAAGTTATATTCTCCTACGTCTTCCGGTTCCGACCTCCTACGGCGTCGCCAAAGACAGATCCAGTCGCATTAAGCTACGTAGTTAATAACAAACCGCAAATCTTATTAGAGCTATGTCGAGGCTACGATCACAAGGAGAGCGCCACCCCCGCAGGCACCGTCCTCCGTGAAGTTCTAAAGAACGAGGCAGCCGCTGCCATTATACTATACGACGACGGGGAAGAGCCTGGTTCCAGTTTGAAGGGCGTCACGGCAATTGACAGGGAGCGGCCACAGAGCGGTAACGGCGTCTTTTGGCGATTCTTCGATTGGATCGACAAGAGTTCGTTCGAGGTCGCTGCCGACGCCTTTACGACCTTCAGGGTGTGTCTAACCAACCATAACCATTGGTTTCGTGGCATTCTCTCTAACAGACTTCATTCTAGGAACTCCTAACGAAGCATAAAGAGCTCGTGCCACGTTATCTCTCGATAAACTTCGAGCTCTTCTTCGACAAATACAACAACATCCTAGTACAGTCCAACAGCTACGTGACGAAGCGGCAGTCGATCAAATTACTAGGCGAGATATTACTCGACCGGTCCAACTACAACGTCATGACCGCGTACGTGGACCGCGGCGAGCACCTCAAGATCTGCATGAACCTGCTGCGCAGCGACCGCAAGATGGTGCAGTACGAGGGCTTCCACGTCTTCAAGGTCTTCGTGGCCAACCCCCACAAGTCCATCGCCGTCCAGAAGATCCTCCTCATGAATCGCGAGAAGCTCCTCAACTTCCTCTCCCATTTCCTCGAGGACCGCACCGACGACGAGCAGTTCATCGACGAGCGCGAGTTCCTCATCAAGCAGATTAAGAACATGCCCCCGAACCCCGTTCCGCCGACCCGCCAGCTAGCGGTCTAGAGGAATTACTACTGACGGAGAAAAGACCGAACGATGCGTATCGGATCCGTACTCCTTAAAGGTAGTTTAAGCCGGGGCTCTGTTTATGATTATTGGCTTTTCTTCTTTTTTTTCTTCTTTTTTTTTTGGAAGCAAGGGCTGTTAGATATCAGGCTTGAACAGTAGACGTACCAAGCAGCCATCATTGGCAAATCATTGTGTGCATGTAGTTAGGCGTTGAGGTTATGACCGGACAAACGAAAGTACAGACAAGCGCCAATCGCAATGAAATTTAGCAATCCATCATCTCTCGTGATATCCATATTCGGCATTAATTACTGCCTTGTCGTATTGGGTAGGACTACAGCTAGCCAAAGCATTACACTTTGCAACTCGCCCATGCCTCCTTAACATGCAGTCCAAGGGTATACACCCATGCGCTATCATCATTTCTTATATAGAAATCCTGTATATTTTTAATTCCTTCGGGAAGTTCTTTGTTTCCAAGCAGGTAACCAAGCTAGTTCAAACACATCATTTCTTCGCCATCCACTCCGCGAACTCATCCTTATACTCGTCCCGCCAACGGCTCAACGGCGGGCGTCCCTTCACCGCGTCGTCCGCCGTCCACAACATCCGCTTCTTATCCGTCTCCTCGTCGACGTCGTTATCCGGACACAAGACCCAGAACTTGCCCTCTCCCATCTTCTGCTCCAAGTAATCAGCCACCTGCGCCGGCGTCCAGGCGGAATCCGGCTTCTGCCGTCCGGGCGCAGCGCCCGCTAGAGCCGTCCAAGTCCACCCCGGGACTAGGAGGTGTGTGCTTATATTAGTCTGCGCTCGCAGGTCGAAGCTGAGTTGCTCTGCTAGCGACTTGACGGCGGCTTTGCTTGCGTTGTACGCGGGACTGCCGGGTGGGTTGGTGATGCCCTGCTTCGAGCCCGTGATAACGACTGCGGCTTTATAGTCAGAGGAAGCAGCAGCCTTCTCCTTAACCAGAGGTAATAAAGTCAGAATGCCGTTAACGACGCCGAAAAAATTGACGTTAAGAATCCTCTGGAACGTCGCCGGATCCGCTCCCTCGCCCTCGAAGGCGGTTCTGGCGCCGACTCCGGCGTTGAGTGCTAAGAGATTAATCTGGCCTATGCAGGTAAATTTAATATCACGAGTACATACACACATCACTTATCATGTTATTAACAGCAGATATGACGTACCTCCAAACTCCTTCGTAACCCGGTCCTTGAGCCCGTTCCAATCTTCCAACTTACTCACGTCCATGCGGACGGTACTTGCGGCGCTTCCAAGCGTCTCGCCGGCGTTACCCAAAGTCTCGGTGTCCCAATCGGCAACGAGAACTCTCATGCCGTACCCGACGCACTTCTGCGCCAGCGCAAGGCCTATCCCGGACGCGCCGCCCGTAATAACGGCCGTGTTGGCTTTCTTGAAGATCGCAGCCATCTTGTCACGTTCAGTACAGTCTAAGATCAGGTAGGACAATAATGAGCCCAGTCTACAAACACTGTTATAGAAGACTGTCCGAGGGATGAAGCTCCAAAATCAAAAGCTGAGTTTCTCGGGATTAAGATGCTAAAGACCGAGACTAACCGTCGTATAGAAAAGATAATGACGTACTAATGTAGCTAGGTATTTATATATCTACACATGCTCATCAAAATCTTCCTTATTGTTAATATTGGTTTACTATGAAATTGCTGTAACTAGAATAATTCAAGGCTGTAATAGTCCCCTTGAGGCGACTACCAATTCTCCTCTTATCGTGTTAATTTCAATCCCTAGAACCCGAGACGTTTTCTCGCCGATACCAACTCTACTAATACAGGGGATATACAACCTCGTTTTATTTAGCGCCTCCCCCTACTACGCCCAAAGACTACGGAGTCTGATCCGCAATCCCAGGCCATCATAAATTAGCATACCATACGCCTTTACTGCGACTACTACTAGGTCGCTTAGTTATTTCTCGTTCTTCAGATACGAGATAAACTAGCTTGGGAGTTATCGTTGCGGGAGGACAGGCTGTTTAGACAGCATAACCGTGACGCTTTCGCGAGCGTTGATGGTGGACCAGATACTATCTTTGCCTCCCTTTCTCCACTCATCTCCGGTAGTATCTTCGCCAGTGCCTCTCATTGACTCTCCCATGATCACGTCAAGGTCGCGCTTTTGCGAACTAAGCCAGTCTTTCACGAAGGTGGCAGGGTCTTGGCTAAGGGATGTTAGGAAGGCGTGCTTAGCTTTGGACACGTGGATCGCATGAATAATGGTAGCGAGCTGATCGTCAAGAGAGGCTGCTTCCTTTAGCATATTGGCGTAACCGGCGTTGCTGAGGAACGAAGACATCTTCTCGCGTAACGGGTCATCTACAGCAACGCGGACGTCGTAGACGGTTGGCTGCGGGTCCTTGTGGAACTCTTCGTCCAGTCGGATGGTGTAGGGAAGCTTGACCGGTGGCAAGGGTTTTAGATGTGGTGTAATGTATTCATGCAGCCTAGGAATTGAACCTGTTTCGATGCCAAAGGCCTGAGGCCACTGTTAGTCAGACAACGACAATAAAGGTTTGTTGAATGATTGCTCACTTTTCTTAATAAATCATCACACCGGAAATTGCGCTTTTCCTCGTCCTCTTGCAAGCTCATTAGCTTAATGTATTCCCAAATTCCCATCACAACTTCCTGCCGTGTAGCTTCTGACATGTCAACAATGTCTTCCAACTCCTGACTGATCGCATATCGCTCAGGCTCCTCATGCCTGAAGAGGTTAATTGTAATATTTAGATTCTCGTCCCCGCTACGCTTGAATGTCAATTCATCAAAGTCAGCGGCCGCGGGAAGACTTGACGAGGGACCGGCCCTCTCCGGTTTTTTCCATTCGACGGTTTGATCAACGCCCTCTCGATCACTAGGAAGGTCTACGCTCAAGGCCTTGAAGAAATGAGAGAACCTATACTTCGGAACTCTCAACTTCGGTTTCGTGTCTTCTTCCATGCGGTCAGGGTCGGAGTCATCGGGCCCACTCGCGCCATCTTCGCTATCGTCGTCCTTGTCGAGATCATCATCGTCGTCTAACAATCGCCCTTCAATCTTGACATGATAGCTAGGCTCTGGGTTGGAACCATAATCAAAAGTATCGGCATTGTTACTATTCTCTTGCCAAACCTGATCTTCCGCAGTGTTGGTAATCCAGATTCGAAGGGTCTTCCAGCGCTATGCAAAGTTTAGCCGCTATAGAATATGACATTAAATCCGAGGCATGTGATGCGTACCTTAACACTTCGATTTACTGAATCGACAATATCGAGTCGTTTCCTCGTCATCGTTGCATCGAGTCTTCTCTCAAAGTCTCTAAGCTCTCTATATCTCACCGCCATATCGCCAACAGCACAGTCGTCAACATTATCGGGTAAGTTCTTATCGGTCGGCTTGCGACTACGCCGCTTGGCCATCTCAACCTGTATGGCGGCGGCTTGTTGCTGCTGGGCGATTTGCGCCTGAGTCAGGGGCACTTGATGATGAGGACCGGACGACATCATAGGACCTATAGGCGCAATAGAGGGGTTAGAATCCTAGAGAGAAAAGAGGGAGGGGGGGGAGAGATGATGCCCGAATGAATATTCCCGTAGAGGACGATAAAAGAGAGGTAACAGTAGCAGTAAACTGCAGGTACACGACGTGTATATGCATTAGGTGGAGTGATAGAAATTCCAAACTAATATCCAGTGGAGCCATGTGTGGATGCGTGGGGGGGGTATTATTTTTTTTGGCTGGCCTGCCACAATTTAAATACTCGGAAACGGCCACATATCAAGCAGGCAAGGCAGGCAAGTAAAAAAGTAGATGGTTTGGCCTGTCCAAGTTACATACCAATGCCTCCTCGTCGCTGCCCGGCCGAATGGGGGGTACGCTGCTGCTGCGGCGGCACCTGTTGCTGCGGGTAAGGGCGGTAGCCGGTCTGCATCTTGACTATTTTGGCCCCGATTAAGGCCCTTTTTTATGTTTCTATTCTGTTTTGCTTTTAATTCCTTGCTTTCCCGTCTCGTTTTCTTTCCCTTGTGCAGTTCTTTGTGAGACTGGTTGGAACTAAAGTGTTATAGCTCCACTGACCAAGCGTGCGACACCAGTTTCGATCGCGATTGGGAATAGGTAGTATGGGGGAGATGGTCCGAGTTATCTGGGTCGGAGATTTGGATAGTCGTTGGAAAAGGCGCGTGTTGCCTCGTCGCGGTCTGTTAGAATGATTGGTGAACACTTTTTAGTTTGGAGTAACGACCGGCTTGGCTTAGAGCGGGTTCAAAGGGGAAAAAAAAAAAAAAAAAAACTACCCCCAAAAAAAGGGTTGGCTCATAGAATTTAGTTTAGTGGCTGATGTGGCTAGTAGTAACATTTAGACTAGTAAGCCTAAGATGACCTAGTTAGTTACCTAATGTAGCTCTCACGTACTCAGGTACGTACTTACATAAAAGACAGGTACCTAACATAACTCAGTAATGTACCTACTACCTATTACATGTGCATTATTTTATCATTATGAAGCCACATAGGATGAATAATCGTTGCATAATACGCATTTCAACATTTATGCAAGCTACTATAAAAGATATACACGCCCATAAATATGTCCATTAAATTAAATATAGCTAAGGTCTGGAGGTATTATCAAAAAACCAAGGAGCCTCTTCATAGAAGTGTCTAAGGTTAACCTACTTCCTAATTCTAAATATAATTCCGATCGTGGTCGAAAAGAGGGGGTTACCCTGCGGTGCACTCGCGTCTCATTAGGAAATAATAGTAGAAGCCGGGTCTGTTGCTCTTCGTATTGTCAGGCTAGTGGTTAGTCCATCATACTGACGAGATCATGACGCTCTCAGCCTCGCTATCACAGCGTACAACATCTGAATTAATAAATACCCAAGCCTATAAGAATCACTTATGCGACAGATCAACGATGAATCGCGTCGGGGAAGTATCAAATTCGCTCTACAAGTTCCATTGATTCAGTTATGTCTCTTTAGACTCCTGTAGCATCGGATCTGTCAAGGTACGGACCCCTATTTCCCACACGTCTACCTTTCTTTCCAGTCCCAGACCCCCGACACGACCCTCGACACGGCCCTCGACACGGCTATGCGAGCACTCTTCCCCAGTCCTAACAGCCAAACAGCAACCCCGGGCTCGACATTCTTTTCGCTTTCTCCCCCTTCCCTAACCTAGGGGCCCAAAAGAAATTTTATGTTGGAATATTATATTAGGGAATGTAAGGTATGGGTCATGCGTAATGTAATCCTTCTAATCCATCTAAAATGAGATACCGAGCGCACATACCTCAACTGGAGGCACGGGCCGACGATAGGGAAACTCCCAGAATGCATGTGTTTTCATGTCATGATGTGTGCCCCTTCAAATATCACCAAAAGCTACCAAAGCCTACGCCTCGCTAGAACATGCCGCATATGAAAGAAGAGAAAAGCCTCCAGAAAAGGGAAAACTAGGCAGGCCCCTACCGGATAGTTGGCCAAGGTCGCGCGGAGTCTGATTGCTGGGTGTGCAAGAGTTTCCAAGCTACAAATGTGTACAGCTATTGCTAAAAGGCTGAACCTAATCCCTGCTTCGATTGTCGCTTGCTGAATCGGTTGCGTTTTGCGTTCGTCGCATCTTCCAGGCTTGCCTGGCTTTTGCTTAGATGATTACGGTGAGGTCTGTCATTGATATTATATCCTTCCGGACCGAAAGTGCTTGCTGGGCTAGACATCGACGATGACATCTCCCCAAATGCGTTGTCACTAGTATACGAACGGCTGAGGTTTTGGGACATCGCAAAGTCTTTGGCTTGTTGTAAACTTTCAAGCCAATCTTCCGCCGTGGGACGAGGCGGTTCGAGAGAAGAGGCTGGTTTGACATCTTCAAAAGTATAGTGAATGCCAGCCTAACACTGATAAGTATGGATATAACCAGCGCTGAACGTAGAAACTCACCGAATCAACACACCACACAGTTTGTCCCTTTGCGTCTACCTGGCTCTTCCACGAGCAGTCCGGCGTCAAAAGCGAAATTTCTAGTTTTGTCTTTTTCTCTTCTCCGCCGGCCGGGGCCAATACAATCCTCCCACTAGATGTTATCATAACTAACCGCTGTCTCTTCTTTGTTGTGCTACCACCAAAAAACCGGGAGAATTTTCTATGCCCCTCTTCGCCTTTATTATGCGGACTATTTGGAATTGGCGATGACATAACCATGAGATCGCCGAGCCGCAAAATTCTCTCATTTGTTCTTGTCAGCACGGGCGACCACTCAATATCGAGTTGGGATGGCGGCGGAATATCGGTGATGATCCTCCCCGGTGCGCGAGAGGGACCATTTAGACCGTTCCCAGTCGTGGGGGGTCTAGAAGAGGGCTGCTGACCGGAAGGCGATCCATTAAGTTGGATTATCTTGGGCTCCTGGGACGGCGGGACGTATGGTCGTAGTCGTGGCGCTTTTGTTTTCCATAAAATCTTACCAAACTGCTGGCCTTCGAAGAATTCATGGTTTTTGATGTGCTCAATTGTAAGGCGCCTTGCCGGGTCTAGAACTAGGCAACGCTCAATCAAATCTCTCGCAGCCGGAGGAAAGCCTACAGGGAATTCATAGTCGAGGTTGACGATCTTTTGAAAGGTTAAATATTCTGATCCAGCCTTAAAAGGTGGTCGACCAGCTAGCAATTGATAAATGATGCAGCCAAACGCCCATAAATCACTAGCCTTGCACGCATTTTTGTTTGTGAGAAGTTCGGGGCTGACGTATTCGGCCGTGCCAACGAAGGACGCTGCACGGCTATCGTCATCCTGGTCCTTACTCCTGGAGCTAGTTCCCATATCCTCGATCCTAGGAGGCGGCTGTGGTGCCCTTGGGTCAGTCAATAGCCTCGCTGTCCCAAAATCCGTGATTTTGACATGTAATTGGTCGTCAAGGAGGACATTCTCGGGCTTCAAGTCCCTGTGGATGACGCCACGCGAGTGCATATATTCGATTGCATCCAGAATCTGAGCCCCAAAGAATCTCGTACACTCTACGTCGAAGGTGCCCGTCTTTTTCAACACACCTAATAACTCGCCACCGTTGCAGAGATCCAACACGTAATATAAAGAATTTTCGTCTTGGAAGGTGTAATAAAGTCGTACAATACCAGGATGCTCAGTGAGGCGGTTGAGGGTATCCTTCTCGATGTTGACATATTTTATCTTTCTTTCCTTAATGATGTGCTTCTTCTCGAGAACCTTTATCGCGTATTCCTTAAGCGTCTGCCGGTCAGTGGCGAAATATACCGTACTATATGAGCCCTCTCCCAAAACGCGACCAAAAGAAAAATCTCGCACGCCTTTCTTGACTGGCCTCATGATAGTTTTTCCGTTGGCGTCTACCTCCTTCCGCATCGATACAGCGGCCCCCCTATCTTTCCACTCTTCGCTGCTTTTAGACACCTGCATATCTGAACCAAAACCACGGGGCTCGGGGACGGTAGGGACACCGGGAATTGAAGCATAACCACCACCCATGCCTTTCGAACTCCTTCTGGGAGGTAAAGGGCCACCCCCAGCCACGGCTTGGAGTTGGCGGTTCTGATTGTATGGTCTCTCCCTGTAACTTGGTTCGCGAGAGGGAATACTTGGCGCATACTCCGAAGGCGCTCTGGAGTCAACCATACCCGGCATATTGTACATAGGCGTCCTGGATGGTTCTGTCCTCAAAATATGATAAGAGTTTGCGGCCTGGTCACGTTCTGCTGCTGCTGTGGCACTATACAGCCCAGACGGAGGTCGGGAAGAGGAGGGGTTCGCATATGATAACGCCCCATTTTGTGCATACGTGGATGTCTGGCCCTGGGGGTCGGCAGCCATGCCGGAGATAGCCGTTGACATCTCTGCCGTCTGAGGCCTGCTTTGCCCTGTATACGATTCGGACTCGGACTGGCGGGTATCGGACGTGAGTTGGGTTGATAGGGGCACGTTGGTTTCTTCGTCAGTTTCTTGGGATGGGCCCGGCGTAGCATCATCCGGGTTTGCAATGCGTAGGCCACCCAAGGCCCTCGAAAGGCTTATATCGTTATTCATTGTTATCGCAATTCGCAACGGCAATCGAGGAACCAACTAAATATCGGCGATGGGTCGTCAGGAGATAAACTCTAGTTATCTTTCAAGAACTGCAAGCGAGTAATCTACCGGTTTTTGTTGACAAGATGGCTCTACTAAGTGCCTTCCACAACTTGTAGTCAATAGATGGAACCATCGATGGCCCTTAGGACGTAAGGCCTGTTCTCCTTGAGGTTCCGTTCTAACGTTTTACTAGCCGTAGGGGGGAGGGAGTGAAATTTAGATTTAGCAGCACCTGCTCGAGCCTCTAGTAAACCCCGACCGCCGGTAGTAGCAGATATGCAACCTTGAATACGGCGTTCTTTAGAGTCCCGGCCTCACCTCTAAAGATTAGAAAAAATAAAATGAAAAAAAAATGAGGTCATGTCAGGTCGAGAGGGAAAATATCCAGTCGGCAGGGTAAGGGGGTCAAGAGGGAAATAGAAGATAGAACGGATATGATAGGATAATATGATTAGACAGGATAGGTAAAGTGAAATTGGGACTGATGGTATCGTAATTACTTTTCTTTGCACGTACGTTTTTGATGTTCTGCTGCTTCCGCTTGCTTTGCTTGCTTCGCTTGCTTTGCTGTTCCGCGTGTAGTTTTCAACGCGGCAAAAGTAGCCCGTAGATAGAACACGACCAATTACCAGAACATTCAAGTCTCAATGCCAATTGCAGCCATGCATGGACACATGGACAAGGGCCCAACAAGAACGGGCGATGAGCATGCTAACGCGCAAATGGTACGCAGGTAAGTTTGGTAAGTCCTCGCAGTCCTGGTAGTCCTGGTAGTCCTGGTAGTCTGATAATCTGGTAGTTCAGATAGATTGGTCGATGCTAATTTCGTAAAAAAGTGGCAGGTCGAGCAAACTGGAGGTCCAAAGAACTGCGGCTTGCGGCTTGCGGCTTTGCGGCTTGTACAATAGTGCATTAAACGTACATGCGTGCCCAGGTACCTACACGCTACAGGCTAACATATTATGTGTTACGTGCTACGTGCTACAGTTCTAGCCATCCTTAGTGGAACTTTACTGACTAAGGTACCTGATTAAAGTACCTTTTAAAGTACCTTTTATTAAAACATTACATAGGTACACGTATGGACGCTAAGAGGGGGGGCAGAAAGGTGTGGAAACCATTTGATGTAAGCTAACAGCAGATTGGACCTTTCCTTGGACAAGGTCGTTAGCGGCACTTCGTAATCTACATTGAGTACGCCGCCTGTACAGACGGCAGACCATACAAGGCCTAATTCACCTAGATTAGGTCCCGGCAAGTTCCAACTACATAGTAATAATAATAATAATTATTATTATTATTATTAACCCGAATTTACTTCCACGTACCCACATATTGCAGGTATCTCAAAAAAAGATTAAATTCTTACATCTTAGAGGTCGGAAACAGTTGGAATCAATTACTTACTTATGTAGTTGACGTTAACTTATTAATTTTAAGTTATTTGGATATGTACAAGTAAACCAAAAAACTCCATTTAATACGATTGGTAATTCTTGGCCTTTCAATACGCGTTCGTGCCCACAAGGCCTACGCAATCTAACAGCTTTAGCCCCATCATACCAAACAAGTAGATATCTTTCGTCTATTTTTATATGCCTGATTATACCAGAAATACGTCATATTGGTCATCTCTTTCAACACGTGGATACCATATATCTATCAATTACCCTCCGACTTTACAGATAACAGACACATATAAACTAGGTTAATAATTCAAAAGCATGCTTCCCCATACGATAGAACTACGAGCGAAGAAAATCCTACGCCTAGTTGATGAAGTGCCTATTCATAGTAACTATACTAACATAAGTAGTATATTTTAGGCGGCATGTGCACGTGGTATATGGTGAATTATGGGTATCTGTTATTTGTCTAGAATATCTTTAACATATTCTCGGCAGTCGGAAGTGTATATTGATATTTGACTAAAGAATAATACCTACCTACCTAGCATCATAAAGACGAGACCTACATGTACCCCAAAATGTACTTGAAATATACCTATATTTGATAAGATTCCGGAACTTACAACCAGCAGCTTCTCGTTTCAGCTACCAACTTGAGCAACGCTATTATTGATGCATACCTGCCTAGGTAGGTAGGATGTAGGTACATAACACAGGGTAGCAGCTACCAACATCACGTACTCAATACAGGTAGGAGGCACCTGCATAGATGCTTAATATCGATTACATGTAATACCTTATAATCTTTATGGAAACCCATATTTTATAAGCCTACCTAGTTCACTATTAGACGCATCTTTCCAAATATTCCAACCATCCACCAGTTGATGATCGACCCTTTAGCAATATGTTACGCCTACAACCAACTACAATTTCTGTAACCATGACAGAGGTTAAAGAGTTCGAACGCCGTCTTCGGTTTAAAAAGTATCTCGCTAAAGAAGATACCTTAGGAAAACTTCCTATTCGGACCAAAAAACCGGCACCTGTAATTAAGAGTTTCGATTTGGAATACAATGATTCCAGCCAGCTAACTCTGGGAACTATCTCCAAAGGATCATCTACTATCGACCTTAAAGATACCTCTAAACCCCCAGTACATATCACCCAGTGTCCACCTAAGCCAATTGGAGACCTCGTCGAAAGCAACTCTCAATATGGACCGCCCTCTTCGCAGAGTGCGACGCCAAGTTCATCCAACCCGTCACACCCTGTGGACTGGGGAAACTTGCCAGCGACGTTGCCCCCGCCATTCTCTAAAGAAAAACGATCCGTCTCGGACGCCCAATCATTGCCCTCGGTGTGCCTTTCCTATTCTTCAAAGGCAGTGACAGAGCGAATGGGCCATAGCTAATAAACCCATGACATGTAGATACAGCCTCGTCGTGATAGCTCCAACCAAGAACCACCAGAAACCCCGCCTAGGCGATCATCTCTTCGGATGGCGTATACCGATGTTCGCTCGGGCTCTCTGGTGAGTAAGAAGAGGGGTCATGTAGGTTCTAACTAATCACGTCATCCTAGTCTCTTAGGGGTAGGAGACGCCTCGTCAGTTCAGCAGTTAGGTTCGTAGAATCTATCGTCCGTTCTTCTAGCCGCAGCCCCATGTCGCCATCCCCGCATGCTATTAGCTCCGAGCCTAGTTCTCCGGAACAGAGGGATGAGCCGGAACCAATAAGCGGAATAGAACTCGGGTTTAGAATTTACAATGACTCCCTTCCGGCTTCCTCGCAACCGCGGACGCCACTTAATCTTCCGGAAGCACGCCATCAGAGTTGTCTTCACGGGTCATACACCGCACCTCTCCCTCGCCCCGGCTCTCGATCGATATATAGATCTAGCACTGAACGAGAGATGGAAGATATTCCTAGCGGTCCATCCGGCCTCGAGACACCCGGATTCCAAGGCCTATACGGAGGCCGAGAGAACGCTGACGACTCAACACTATTCTATGAAGCATCACTGTTTCAGGAAGAGGGTTCTATGCGGAGTGGTTAATGCGGATGGTGACAATAAAAGGGCGGCTTCTAGAGTTCAACTACTCGAGGGAATGTCTACCTAGCCAACAAAGCTTCGCTGCACTTGGCGAAATAGGAAACAACAAGTAACTTCCTTATTGTCGTTGAAGTTGGTTTGGCGCGGATGATGTGTGAGGGCGATTAGAGAATTGCTTTGTCGTATATTTGAACAAGTTGGACCTGTAAAATTATTGCGGAATGATGCATTCATCTTATTACTAGCCCCACCTCGCTCTTGTCCCAACAATGTTAAATAAATATGGATAGGCAATTATGCGTCGGATGCTACAAAGGGGATGACGCAAACGATTGGGATGAGGACCTAAATACACCATAAACTCATTGGAGGTGACTGGTTTTGAATAGTGTCTTTAATGATGCTTTCTAATTTCTTAAGAGGATAAACAAGATGAACAACATGACAACAACCTGCATTCCCGGCTAATGCCTTCTTTCCCCTTTTTTCATATTTCTACATAGTAATCTTTTCTTGCATGTTGACGATAGGATTAGAGAGGTGTACCTAAGAGGTACCTACCAAGCTGCTGATGAATGGAATTTTCCAACAAATATCGGCAAAGTAGTTTTTCCTGTTTCCTACCTAGGTAGGTACCTAGGTACCTGTAGATTTTCATAGGTACTACGTACCTGTCTTTATTACGTACGACATCACCTATAGCACGGGCACTTAATTACATAGCACGTAAGGTTATTTAGCTAGGACTACGGGCTTGGCGTTAGACGAGATTCAATGCAGCAAATCGCGATCAACATTATTGTCCTATGTGGGCCTCCAGGCTACCTTAGTACCTAGTACGGACATAACCGGTGGGAGAATTCTGTTCCTTAACCGAAACTGAATGGGGCTGACGGGGAAATGTTTTAAACCAATGAAAACCAGGTTATTGTGGAAACTTTCGGCCCCAGATGCCAAGAAGCTAATGCTTGGCCCCGGCGTGAAGCCGTAGCAACCTTGAACCAATCAAATGCAAGATAAGCTCCTTCAGAAGACCCCTAGCCACTGCCTTACCGAATTGTTCTTGCATCCCCGATAGTCCGATCCTTCTTTCAAGGTCTCGACATCACAATGGCCTGAGCACCCTTCAAAAATTGACGTACAACCCTAAGCACTGACCTGCAGCCGTTGCTGCACCTCACCAATCGGGCTCCACACCTACTTTAAGTACCTGGCGTATTCATGTACCCATGCCGCGCCCTTCCCTAGCATAGGTACTTGTGTGCTTATAGTTATACTTTTTGCATTTCTTTTCCGATAGCCAATAGGATTAGCCAATAAGACAATTTGTGCCGTTGCCCTTTTTCCGTTCTGTACCTTCTTTTTTATGCCTCTGTGACCACACTCCATACCTATCCTCACACCCTCGCACACATATGGTTAAGTCTCAGCTCATTCATTCAGTTCAGTCACTTTTCTTATGGAGCCTACCTCTTTCCGTTCCGTCCACCTGCCTCCTGCCTCCTGCTTGCCTACTTCCATACTTCATTGCTACGCTACATTTGTGTATGTAGTATGTACAGTAGTATGTACAGTAGTATCGTGTAGCCGATTCCTGTCCCAACTCTCTCCACTATCTTGTCTCTCTCCCCATCATCTAACAACCCATCTAACCGTACCTTATTCTGGTGTGTACCAATAACACAAGCAATCCTTGTTATTTGTCTCTCCCCCATCTCATCCCATGTGCATACAAGCTCAAGGTACTCCAGGTACTATTACTACATGCCATTTCCCTACCTCGTAGTTCCTTTTTTCTTCTCTTATTTCTTACATGAATCTTCCACCACCCAACCATCTTCATCATCTTTCTTCTCCTTATCCTCCTTCACTTCATCTTCATCTTTGGCTCCTCCTACTATATTACATACATAGGCTTCCCCATACTAGTTTTTATCTCGTCACATATCCTCATAGATCAAGATACTTCTACCCATCTCTACCCACTTCCTCCTAACCCTCTGCCCTTTACTGTGCCAACGGCCAATTGCATACTGATTTCTTTGGTCCATCGATAATTAGGCGACACAATTTTGAGTCGTATTTCGTCTCTTAGAGCCTTACTCACTTGTCCCAGATCAATTGGTCTCTTTTCTCCCTCAATATCACCATATCGGTCCTCTGCGAGCCTATTCGGGCACCACGCGACACGACCATCTTGCTTAAGCTGTCGAATTAAAACCAGAAATCTAACCCGTTTCTTTTGCGTATCTCACCTAACATTTAGTGCTAACAGCCCAAAATGGCTTCTTTCGGACGTACTTCTTCCCCAGTCCTTACCATGTCGCCAAGTGCCGCTCACCAAGGCGCGTTCGGCATGTCTTCCTTCCCGCATCACACCTCTCCTTTTAGCCGAGCCAAGACGTTGGCTACTTCTTCACCTTGGGGCCAGTCTTCAATTGCAGCTCCTTCAACAGCGGGCCGTAAACGATCCAGAGATGAGGCTGGTGTCAACCTCGATGTCGAAGAGGCTAAGCTTGAGACGATTGAGTCCGTTAAAGAGCTGGAAGACGGCTGGATATACGGCGAAGGTATGACGCTCATCAAGTCGCCTTCGTCGTATGTGGCTGAAGCGGGTAATCAATCCGGTACCTGGGTTGAAGAAAAAGCAAACGCGGATAATATCCGTAAGAATGAGGAAGCACGCGCCCTCAACCAACAAGCGCGACCATCACTAAGAAGCAGCAAATCGCAACGCTTAGATATGAATGCCATCGCAATTCCCGGGGATGAGTCGCAAGCTCGTCGTTCTAGCCCAATTCGCGATGTCAACCCTACCACAGCCGTACCTGGCCTATCAGCAGATACTAGCAGCCAGCCCATCATCGATAATTTTACCCTCCACCTCGGGATTGGGTGGAGCCGCCTGAATGGAAGCGAGGACATTCAAGCTGCTGCCCGTGGATGGGCGAAATATATCGAGAACCACTTCCCCGTTACCAATGTTCGAATTCAGCTTGAAAGTAAAGGACTCCAATCGTACCTTGTCGAAGCATCGGAGGGTTACTTCCTGTTTTCTGAGAGTCTACGACAAGGCCGGCTCGTCAGCAAAGACTTGAATCAAGCATTTGCCAATTTAAAAACGTCGCCACCAACTTTTGAAGCATCTGAGGCCATGATTGCTACGGAATCGCCCAAGCCAGCTGATGTTACGGCATTTCCACAAGTCGCCATAGCCCCTACTGATGTTGAAATGGACATGAGCTGAACTGCTTAAAGGAGAAGGTCACTGATTGCTTTTGATGTAGGACAATGCCGGCGTAGCTTGGCGAGAGGTAACTTGGGACTAGCAGGTAATGGACTGGGTGCGTTCGAATTAATATTCCTATTAACGTTTTTCACGGCTTCCCCTACACGAATTCGAGTCAACAATGAGATTTGGGCTAAAATTTTTCGGCGGGGCGTAGATCATCCAACTAACCGTCCCTGTATGCATAGTTTGTACAATAGATTTCTTCATGGCTCGGTCACTTGAAATGAAAAAAAAAGCAATGTCACCGTATTCAATTCCTGATGTGGGTCGTTGCAGTTCTTATACTTGTGATGTGTTTGAAATGCTGCCTGAGCAATTCGCATAATCAGTGAAAATTGGGCAAAAATAGAGTTACATTTGTGGGCGAGATATCTGGGATTCAAACTAATACTTGGCTAGATCGGCGGACGAAATGCATCAATAGTACAGGGAATTAATTATTAGAAGACTAAAATAATAGGAAACCTAGATTAGACATTATAGTTTTCAATCAAATCTTTCGTGTATAACACCTGTATTTGATCGTTTTTAACGTTGCGTTCGATACACATATGTTGTCTAGGTTAGATGGTTTTTAATCAAATAACTGCTGCAAGTTTTCACACGGAGATTAGGACCGTCATTGGTTATAACCTTCCAAATACATAGTAATTATTTGTATGGTTAGGTTGTTAGGTACCTAGGTATTAACTTAAAACCTATCGGTATGGCGTAATCAATCGATCTTTAATTGGGGTTTATGTCAGATGGCAAGGTGGATATTTGTGATTGCTTTATTTTAGCATATATAAGGTAATTGCATGTTATGCTTTATGTAACTAGTTAGTTAAGTCGTAGTTTCTTTTCCAACTTCTTACTTTATTAAGATGGAATATTAGGTATGCACGTTTACCTAGTATACTTTTACCTTAGTCAGTTATTATCGCCCATCAATTTCTTTTCCCTTATATCTCTGCTCCATACCCACATCAGAACAATGAAGGTGACTATTCTGGGTACTTCTTTGGACAATTGCACTATAGGTTATATTGTGCTGTTATCGAACTTGCTAAATACGGTAAGGCGTGTTTCCTCCAAGCCAAGCCTAAGAAAGAAGCCCAGGCTGACCATCTTTTTCCTCCCTCCACTTTGAAAGGAATTAAGATCCATGGTCCATGGTTTCGAGGTCGTCAAGGTGACGAACAAACGACTGGCTCTAAGTGGTCAAAGCTACTCCTAGCTAAGTAAATCTCCTATCGATAGGCCGCAGATGGCTGCATTCGGGCCCATTCTTCACCCACCAAGACAGGACAGGGAAAGACACAGGGCAGATTGGTAAATCAAGAGCGGTGCGTCTACCACACTATGTAACTCCCGACTTGAACCGCATTCGGAGGCGCATGCATTGGTATCGAAGCAATGGAAATTCATGCCCGTGTCGTGCAAAGCAAACCTCGACAGAGTAATACAATAAACAAGGACGCGGCAACAACGTAGAAGGAAGCGCGACGTCTGAACAAGCTTATGGATAACCATGCCATACCATACCATACCATACTATCCATCGAATTTGATCTATATATCACCCTACAACGCGACTTGGATCGGATTTCTTCCTATCTTTTCCTTTCTTTCTGGAAACCTATCGTTCGCTATCCGTTAATTAGAGAGGCCGCCTATATTTATTTATATATATTTTTCAACTAGCCTCGAGTTCTCTCCAGTTCTCCAGACCGCCGTGGCGAAATCGTGAGAAGCACGTACTTTTGCGCACCCTCGCACCTTTACACCCCTTGCACAGCCGCACAGGGCTCTTTACCACCTATCGATCAACCATCAGCCAAATCATTAACCTGAACTTGGCAAGTTGTTGCTCGTGATGCTTTTCGGATAGTGGGTCTATGCATATTTGTCCCGTGCTCTCTCGTACCCCATCTAGCTGCCTCAAGCTGTGGACGATTCGCAGAAATAGAATTAGCAAGATTAGCTATTCTTTTTTCTCGACAACTACTCCTAGACTTCAGCGCACCTTTTTTTTTCCCACTTCCTTTTTAATATCTATTTGGAGCTACACACAAGGAAGCGATTGTTTATACGCACGTCCCCAATCAAGGATAGACAACCTTTAAGCGTCGGACGGCCTAATTTAATAAACACCAGCGGCTACGCCTTTCCCACCTTATCGCAAGCACGCGGATCTTATGTTATGTCTACCTTCGGTCGATTACGGACATAGCTACTCTGCCAATTCATCTGCTCGTCACACTTTAGGAAGAGGGCTCGCGTTCGAGTCAATTCTTACCTGTGGTTAGGCAAGAAAATTGCCTTAAATCCCCGAATCCGAGGGAATTTTCTGCCAACCTATCCGAGATTCGAGCTACCTCTGTTTGTTTGTGAAACGTGCAATCTCTAGTCTTCATGATCTCACAATCCGAGCCTCTCACCCTCCGCGGCCCCTCTTCCGTTGTCTCGGCACGCACCGCCTCCCGCCCTCATGTGTCTTCTCGAAGTAAGCGGTATAATCGCTCGCACACAGGCGGGAGCTCCTACGTTCCACAAAACGAATTCCCCGTGTTTAGTCATTCAGGCGATGTCGAGATCCTTATAAAAGCTGGCGGGAAGGAGAATAGATATCTCTTACATAGACATACTTTAACAAGATGTTCGGGGTTCTTCGAAGCGAGTACGAGCCAAGAATGGTCTAAAGCGAGTTTGCTACCAACAACAGATGCTTCGAGAGAGCTCTCAAGGATTGGGGAAGATAGCACTAGCAATAGTGGAAATGAAGTCGCGCGATCCAGTGCAAATTCACCCGGGCTGCGAAAACGATGGCGGTATGAGTTGGATCCTGGGAGTGATGGGGATGATATACCAATGTTGGTACAAAAAGAGGCTAATCCTCTCAATACTACCGATTCCGCGCAGTCAAATTCCCTCTTTGGCGGCGGCGCAACATCCAATACCTCTGCCGCGCGCAAAGTCATTCATTCGCATACGCATTCCACGAACTCGTTTTTCCGTTCGGTTGCAAATTTGTCCCTAGTACCGACAAAGGTAGACCAAGACAAACCTCTTTCGCAGGCCGACGCCGACCTACTTCGGGATTATGATAATCTTTTTCGTATTTTCTACAACTACCCGCCGCTGCTAGATAGCATAAATATCGCCGACGCATACGTGCAATGCAAGTCACTTCTTACGTTGGCAGACCAATACGATGCGCTAGCTGTTGTAGGACCACGGGTTGACCATCACTTGCTACAATTTCAAAGCAGACTATGGAAGCAGATTGCTAAATACCCAGTTAGCTATTTACGACTAGGGTATTTGAGCCGAAGCAAGGTTATTTTCCAAGAAGCTTTGATACATGTTGTCGGGCAATGGCCAGCCGGCGAAAGAAGTATTAGACAATCATTTCCGGATATTGTTCTCGATATCATCGAAGACAAGGTCGATGAGCTCGAAGAGACAGTATCGAGGATCGAAAGTCGCCTTTTTCGCCTTAACCTCACCAATTCGCGAGGCGAGCGCATTACGCCCGGTACGTCATACCTTGATTGGCTCGCCGTGTCTTTATTTCGTCAGTGGCTCGCGGATAACACATCGCCGACCCCGCTGGCTCCTCCAAGTACTCGAGGACATTCCTCCCGCGACGGGGGGGCATCGTCTCGCGCTACGGCTGTGATTGCATCGGCACCCATGGCGCCAAATCTTGCTAGTCTCGGCCGTACTTATCGCACTCTGGGCTCCGCAACGGGCGCCAGCTATCTTGGCCACGACGAATGCAAGCGCTTCCTCAAGTTAACGCCCGAACTCTACTCACGTGATAATCTACGTCGATTTGAGAAGCGCATTGATGAACTAAAGAGTGCCGCTCGCGAGATCGTACGCCCCCTTATGGGAAGTGGCTTGGAGCTAGAGCTAGAACGCGGTGCCGTTACACCAAACAGTGCTGGTGTTGGCAATGGCCCTCACGTGCCCGTACCTACAAGCGGCATGACGAGTTATTTAACGTGCGTCCGGGTGATGGAGAGAGATCTTCCATGGGCTATCGAGGACTAACACGACCCCAATTCGTTGTGGCAAGGTACACACCATCGGGGATGACGAGGAATAAAATGAAATGAATAATGCGAAAGAAAAAACAACAACAACACAAGCACAAACAGAAACGAAACGAAACGAAACAGGACAGGACGAATGAGTTCACAAACCAACAGGTACCCAGTTGGGCTAGAATGGAAGATACGTAGTCAGGCAGAGCCCACGATACGATCTATAAGCTGGTTCAAATGGACGTACATCGTGTCTTCAATTATCGTAACGCGTTGCTAATACCCAAGGGCTGGCCCAAGTTTCTCGGGATTGCTTCGCCTGTACGGGATCATATATGGTCGAGTCTTTATATTATGGAAATATTCACTGCAGGATACCCACCGATACCTATATCTGTTTACTTATATACATTTATCTATATACCTCCCTATGTGGAACGCGAAATGAACAAGAAATATTTCAATACGGCGAAGATCATTTCCAGTCGTAGATTTCAACCCTTGGAACCGGAGTTAGGATTACCTAATTGCGTATTGCGTATTGCATATGGGTTGGGGTGTTTTCTACTGTGCCTCATAGGCGAAGTACCCAACAGTTTAATGCCTTAGGTATACGTGCCTAGTACCAAGCCCTTCGGATTTAAAGTGACCTTTTTACGTTTTATTATTTATTTTATACTATACTACTATAGTAGTTCGACGTGCCAAGCATTCCAATATTGTCCATAACGGTGTCACCAATTTGACGATGAGGTTCGGCTTGGTGACCGCGGCCTTCCCCGGCCCCAAAATGGGCTCTTATAGCCAAGGGAAAGTTACCGAGCAAGCTCTAGTATTGGACCGTGTTATGGAAGGCCAACGATTGGCATCCCGGAGTAAATTTCTTCAACTGCCTTCTGATATTTTGACTGATATCGTTAATTTATTAATCGACGATGGTTCGACACTTGCTTCCTTGGCTCAGGTTAATAGCGACTGTAGACAACTGGCTCGTTCAGCCCAGTTTGCCGAGATTGACATTAACTACGCCAACTCGAGAGCCCGGGAATTAGTCTCGAAACTTGACCAGGAGCGTATATCCAGGCAGAATAATGATAATAATGGTAATAAGCAGGGCCCAACTATTGGAGCTTGTATTCGCAGGATTACAACGGCGTCATATCCGGACTTTATAATTCATTTCATGAGGGATTCCCATAGAAGTGGGAAGCCCAGCACAGAGCTTCAAGAGCAAGCTCTCGAGCAATATAAGTCGATACGTGCTCGGGTCCAACAAACCATCTGTTTTTCCTTGCCTAACCTCGAGGTTATCATCTGGCACGACGCACATCCTATGGACATCTCGTTTTTTGGAAACATAATGCGGTCGCCGGCCCGGCATCTCTGGCTTAGAAGACTACCCGTCGCCAGGGAAACGATGATTACGTTCCTGCAGCAACCCCCTATACCATCTACTTGGTCTCTACGTACTCTTGTGGTGTCCCTGTATTTAGAGCTTTTGCCGCGCGAGCCTATCCAAGAGGATAAGGACTCGCCCTTCCGCCTCGTACCAGCTCGATTTTTCGAATTACTTCTCCGGTCGTGTGCACCTAGCATCGAGTCCTTGGTGTGGCTTCTTAGGAATAGATCGATTAACGACGGGCCTACGCCAACATCAGAAGGCGAACCCGTCTCGTTTCCGCACCTCCAATTCCTTCGGATTGGAGAGTTAGGACCGCCCCATTCATTACTTCCTTCATTATTCAGCGCTCCTCTTAGACACCTTTCTATAGATTTGAATACCGATTTCGATGTTTGGGGAGTCCTTGCTAATTGTGGTACTTTTTGGGGTCTCGAGACGTTGGTCCTTCAACCTCTTCCCGAGGCTAAGGAGCATGCGGACTTCGTTGCGGACTTCATTTCGCGGCACGAGCAGATAAGGAAGTTGTGTATATCGGAGAGTACGCAGGCACGCGAGGATACGGCGCACTTGGATACGTGTATTGTACCGCTGTTCTCTACGGGACGATTTGAGCATCTTAAGACCCTCTCGTTGATGTGGGGCGGGGGAGACTATAGAAAGACGGGGCGATATACTATTTCTGTTTCGGCGTCGTCGCTAGCAGCTATCGCATGCCTCGCGTCTCTCGAGGAGCTCAGTCTCGGTGCGGGAACCGGAGGGGGACCATACTGCCAGTGGCTTGTTGACCACGACGTGTTGCGTGATATACTTTTCAAGCTTAAGAAACTGAAGGGGCTCGCTCTCGTCCACGACGCGTATCCGTGGGAAGCACTCTCCTCTTCCGAAAACGTCGAGAGGTATTTCGGAGCCCAGACGTTTACGGACGACGAAATGACCGATATCATGGCCAGGTTGGATCTCGAGGAAAACCCGGCGGATCTGACGCGGATTATAAATAGAGAGGGCGATGAGGACGAACGCTTTGACAGGGGGTATATATTGTGGGAAATCCTCCATCGCAACCGGATGCTTAAACAAACCGAAACCTGGGCCGCTGCGTTTCCTAGCTTGGAGTGGACTTACTTTGGCCAACGGCTTATGGGCGTAAGAGAAGACCCCGGGGATCCAAGCGGGAAGAAGGTGGTGCCGTTGTCGGAGAGGAGGGATGATTCCTGCCAGTTTCTGGTGGATACGTTTACCATAGCAGGTTTTGAGAGGTGACAGGTAGAATGTACGCAGGTGGCTGGACATAGAGGGGCATCCTCGGATGGTGAGGACCTAAGCTACCGACTCATCTCTAGACATATAGTAATGATAGGTATTCCCTATTTTCCAAACTCGGGTGTAAGTAAATCTCGAAGGACGAAATCGAGGTGAGAGATGGTTATGATGATATGCTAGTTATGCCGTGAAGATTACTGCCGAGGATCTGTCACAAATGCTAGGTTGTGAGGACTACCGTTGATTTAATGGGTTGTTGTATTTATCATCTCTTGTCGCTTCGTCTACCTAGGTAGTTTTGATATCTAATAAGCCATTTGTATTCCGTCGTAAATTCTATTAGGTACCTATATACCAATGCAACTGGTCAAGTAGAAATGCGCCTGCTGATGATGCAAGCGCCGTCGATACCAACCGTCCCTTGTAGCCTTAAATGCAATTTGAAATTCACGCTCGAGACTTGCCGAGTAGTCTTCTAATTCCATACGCCAGGACATTACAGCTTCTAATCCTCACCGGTTAGGTCAATGCACGAGATATCACTACGTCTCCACGCTGCGGCGCTCCTACCGGTGCTACTACGTGAGGCATCGACGCCTTTTACTTTTGACAACAGGGCGTCGGCTTCATTAGCTTCAACCTCGACTTCTCTGAAGAACCCGGGTTCGCTCTTGCGCGGCATGTACACCTTGGTGGTCCTTTTCGTAGTGCTGAAGGTGTGATCTAGGGTAGCTTGTTTGATTTTCTTCGGCTCTGAGACTTGGGTTTCTTTTTGCGGTATGGTGGGCTTGCCAGACGACTTGTTCCCCTTGGGAAGTCTGTTGATGATGGTGCTTAGGGGCGGAAGGTCGAATCCATCCTCCTCGTCTTCCGAGTCTGAGAGCGGTAAGACTTCTACTGTGATAGTATGTGCCCGCGCGAATGCCTGCGTGCTTTGCTTTTCTAAAGGCGCCTGCCGCGGACTTTGTGCCACTGGCAATGATTCCGTTCTGGCTAGCTTACGATGGGTTTTCTTCTCACTCGACTTCGGTGATGGGCTTATGTCCCCTGCTGCACGGCCGCTTCCCGGCACTTCCCTATTTTCTCGATACACCCTTGTTGGCGTGGTTAAACGCCGCTTTCGAGGATCCAGGCCTGAAGCCAAGGCAAGAGCCGTTGGCGAACTATTTTGGATAGTGCAACCATTTTGCTCTTGTGTTACGGAATGATGGTTCGGGCTAGGCGATGGAGGAGGGCTAGAGGATATAATAATGGCCTCGGAAGCTTTTGTAGGCTTGGATATAGTATTTCTAGAACCGACGTGTGAGCTAGCGATCGTCCAGGGGTTGGAACCGGAGTCGAGCCTTGACACTGGAGGCTCATTCCTCGCTGTGGGCTTGAGTTGCTTACTCGATCTTGTTGGCCGCGGTTTTTGTGCTGTTTGGCTTGTCGGGACAGGGGGAGGTAAGCTTTGCGAAGGTATCGTAGAGGCGCCCAGCGGACTTCCAATACGCGTAGGCAGCGTAGGCAGGGTAGGGGTTGGCGTATTATTTTTATTGACTTCTATATTTCGTGAAATATTTTTTGTGACCCTGACAAATTTATCTAATGCCCCAGCAGAAATCGTACCTACGGCTTTGTTCTTCTGCTTTGGGGCTTTGGTTTTCTGACGAGGTGCTAACTTGGCACGTTGTGCCTCTTCCCAATCCTCAACTGTGATAGGTATTCCAAGTTTTGCTATGGTTTCTGGCATCCAAAATAAGTCAGGCTCGGTCGGGTCAAATGATTTCTTGCTCGTCTTCCCGACCGATTCGGCTCCCTCTACTGCACCTTCAAACTCATCGTCGCTATTAAGCGCTAAACCATCACGCCCGTAGTCGATGACCTCGTCTGGTTCCTCTTGAAAATTATAACCAACGATTTTTGTCGGTATGAAGGAGATGCGTAACTCTGGCGTTGCATCCGTGCTGAAATGGGCTCGTCTACTGGTGATTGCCCTTACTAATTCCGATTCCTGTTTCTCTCGAACCTCGACGGATTCGAACTCATGACCGCCTTGAGAACTTCGTGCTACTAGCTTTCGCACTAGTAAACACGGCGCCATAACCCTGATGAATTTGATAGCCCCTATTCGATAACTCCAATCAAATGTTTCTCTAACAAACTCTCGGAGCCCTTGGATGTCAACTGGCTGATCCCACTGTTGTTCTCTCAATCTATCGAGGGTCGAAGCGGGTGATACGACCGGGTGGGTATAATACCTGAGAACTTCGATGTTCGGGAAATCATCAGGAACGGATAAAGCCTTATGACGTGTCCTGAAGAAACCGCTCTCGTTATGTCGTAACTCGTAGGTCAACCATTCCTTCCAACTGGCTAATTCGGACGTGTCTGACTTTTTCAATCTGCAAAGAGCCTTGCCGAACCCGGCTCGAGCGGCCTCGCAGGCCACTTTGACGCCAGCCCCGGGGATTCCCTCGGGAAGATAGTCGCCGCCACTCATAAGAGCGACTAGGACCATCCCTTCTCGATCCAAGCCAGTACCGCTATCTAACAGCTGCTGGGTGTCATACATGGAGACGTGAGTGGGTGTTTTGCTTCCTCTTGTACCTTCGGATGACCAATTTCTTAGTGTACGTGTGCAGCCAAACATGATGGTATCGACATCCTCGCTGAGTACGGCATCGACGATGCCGGTTTGCTGCAATAGTGCACACTCGGCTTCGGCTTCTCCCGGGGCATCGTGAACTTGAAAACCGAATAGCTTAATCATCCGCTTGGCCATGGATGTGGCAACACCGTCGCCTCGGCCAGAGCGCTTGTTTCGTTTGAAAACGGGCTTCCTAGGGCCGTCAAAAACGAAGATGGGCTGTATAGATAAACCAAGAAGACGAAGTAGCCGGTAGAAAAGCGTTCGAATGGCTGGATTAGAACCGCCTAAATGTTGTTAGGATTATTTTACTTCGCGACGAGGGCTATAAACAATAGAGAATTGCCGTACCTCGGGCGGCTTGAGCTTGAAATTGCCATATAGAAATATCTATGGCTATGCGCAAGGGTCGGCCAGTCTCTTCAAGCTTTTCAACAGCAAGCTTTGTAAGTGATATTCGCTTGCCGGCGCCAATTTCTTTGTATATCCTATTTTATTCGGGTATCAGCGCAATGTTCGTCGGTTTTTTTTTTTTTTTTTTTTTTTTTTTTGCTTCTCATATTTTAATACTAACCCTTTAATTCCCATCGCGAAATGTTGCCGTCTGAATTAATACCTGAAGCTATCTAGCCATGAGTTGCCAGTTTCGGTTGCCGAAAAGCAAATTGGAGATTATAATCATATATGTTGTCGAGGGCGAAAACAAAAAAAAAAACCCCCCAAAAAAGGGTGTAGAATATAGATGCGAGATTGGAGTCTCGCTCTGTAAAAGTGGGAATCGGTTTGGTGAATTTAATGATGCGATGCACGCTCAAGTACGGATCCGTACCAAGTACTATTACGTATTCACCGACTGTGGTATAAAGTTGGAAGCATACATAAGGTTTCAACTTAAATATTGACTTTTGACATTGTTGGTATCCACTGGCAACGGCGCACGCACATGCAAGGGTACCTAGGTACCTAACCTAGGTATGTACCTTAGCAGCTGCTTAGATAAGACCTAACCGGTTAGTTAGATAAATTCCGATAAGGTCTGGCAGCTTGCATTTCCCAAAACTTGTCGAGACTTCGACAAGAACGAGACAAGCGCGCAAAACAAGCCAATACCGCCAATCCACAGCATGAACAGAGGCTAAGAATATACTGAAATGTCGTCGAGCGGAGGTCCAAGTCTCCCTCACCGGACAGTGTCTAGCATACGTGCCGGCGACCGCTCATCAACCCAGCCTCTTCCACCTACACCACACACCCCGCCGCGAGCTTCTGTGGTTCCCTCCGCCTTTGGTTCACCATCTACCTTACGCGCCGATGACGAAACCATCGTTGTTGAGCTGGGCTCCCGGAAAGTACGTATAGGTTTTGGGGGCGACGCAGCACCTAAGAAGACTGCATCATTTAGTCCAGAGCAACAAAAACGTGCTGGAGACTTTACGGCTTGGGAGGCTGGTTACCAAAACGACTGGCGCAAGAGGGCTGCTGGGAAGCCTTGGGGATCAGATTACGAATTATGGCAACTGGATTTAAGAGGGCAAGACCTGGGTCTTGTCGGGGATAAGCTCGAGCGTGAGCTTAGGGATGCCTTCACCAAGTAGGCTAATTTTCTTGAATATCTTTCGCTCTAGTTATTGATCCAAACTAATATGTATGCTTTCTAGATTTCTACTCATCGACTCCCGCCCGAGGAGAATAAGTCTAGTTTTGCCACCGACACTACCTATACCACTCATTTCTTCGGCTTTCGACACCATCTTCACTCGCTTTCAAGTCCCCTCCATATCACTTCTTTCGTCCCCTGTCATGTCTGCCATGTCCGCGGGTACTCGATCGGCTCTGGTCATTGATCTCGGTTGGCACGAGACATCGGTTACCGCTGTTTACGAGTTCCGGGAAGTATATACTTGGAGGACTATCAGAGCCGGGAAGCTCTTGGTAGAGGAGACGTACGAGTTTCTAGTCAATGCCATCCAAGGGCGACCAGCCTCGTCACGTACCGCGCGTACCGAGAATAAGTTGGAAAACGAGTCTGTGAGTTTTGAGGAATGCGAGGACTTCGCAAACCGCATGTTATGGTGTAGGAGGACCGCAAACCAACCGCCACAAGATACCACGGAGGGTCTCCCAACCCTTCACGAGCAAGATGAGACCGAAACGGTAGCGCCGGCTGACGACCGTGTACCTGTTTCGGTGCAGCTTCACACCTGTAATCCCCCAAAGACGGTGGAAATTCCGTTTGCGGAATTAGCCGAACCTTGCGAGGCGGTCTTTTTCGAGCCTAATCTTTCGCCTTCTTGCTTTGATGATCACGAACTTCCCGTTCCTCTATTAGCTTACCGGGCTTTATTGCAACTACCATTAGATGTCCGTGCTGTTTGTATGTCGCGCATTATCTTCACAGGCGGCTGCTCCAATATTATCGGTCTAAAAGGGAGAATCTTTGACGAAATATCGGTCTTAGCTAAAGAGCGAGGTTGGGATCCAGTCAGAGGAAAGGCGGTGGGTCAATATAAAACAAACCCGAACCTGCGGCGAACCAGTAATCGACAATTTAGCGGAGGACCGACTCCTGTGATAATTCAACCCGAAGGTAGCGGCGATAATGTGGAAGAAGGGGAGACACCACCACCCGTTAACCCAGCATATGCCCCCCCTGAAGTTGATCAAGTGGAGGAAATAATCAAAAAGGAGAGAAGCTACAAGCCGGCTATGCAGGGTAGTCTTCGTGTAATAGATTCTTTGGGTGCTTGGTGCGGAGCAAGCTTAGCGGCGCAACTCAAGATACCAGCTCTAGCTACGGTCGAGCGTGAGTACTGGCTTCAGCAAGGCGTTAACGGAGCCTGTCGACCTAACGAGGTGGATGTCAAGGCGCAAAACAGACAGAGTATGGGTGCCGGAGGGTTGGGCAGAGGCCAAGGCTCTCAGGCTGCTGGTGGCTGGACTCTAGGGATATGGGGAGCGATTTGAACCAAGTTCAACGCCATGTTATGTTTTCGGGATAATAGCGTGCGGTTACGAAGCGAACTGGCATGCGATTTGGTTGTAAAAGATACCCCTGACATGAATTTACCAAAAATTATCAAACTTTGGAGAGAAGATGATTTTGCAAGTCGTGAAGCTTAGTTGGTCTTGTTTTGGGTTTAATTTTTTAATTTTTGTGGTTTTTTTATTTTTCAATTCTCGGTCGAGCAGACCGGAAGACTTCGCAGGTACTAACCTAGACTTGTGAGACTTGTAAGAGCTGTGTACCTGGGATAGATGTATTCAGGGGTAGTCCTTATTGGGTGCCTGGGTATTTCGTATATGGCATAGGTACCAAAATACCACCTAAGTAGGTTAGAAGACATCGGGTACATGCATTTCGGTACCTTGCCCACGGGATATCATAATGGTGTGGAGAGCAAGCAGAGCAGTGGGAGCAGGAGCTACCCCTGTAAAATGCGGGGAGGCTTAAAGCTATGTACTCCAAAAAAAACAGTAATTTTAACAACACAGGTAAAAACTCATAAAAACACAGGTCCTCGCCACTTTCCACATAAGATAGTGGCTAAGATGGTCTCCCACCTAATTTGTATGGGGCTTAATCTTACACCTTAACACATACAGAATTTGATCCAGTCGCATATTTAATATATTTAATAAATAATACAATAAATTCAAATAACCTCCTGACCATTTATTTTAACCATATATTTATTCAATTATTATAATAATACAAATTCCAATCATGCGCATTTAATTGGTTAAATTAATTAGGCCTCGCTGCCGTGAGCGTTGGTGTTAAAGGTATCATATACGATTATGGTGCTGGTATAGGCGGTGGTACTGGTGTAGGTGGTGGTGCTGGTGTTGATAAGCGCTCCAATATTAAATTTAATTCAAAAAAATGCAACCGGGCAATTTTCTGTTTTTTCTTTTTTTAGTTAAGGATTAGATTAAACCCCTTACAAATTAGGTGTGTTGTAATCGGGCCACCATCTCACGTGGAAAGTGGCGAGGACCTGTGTTTTTATGAGTTTTTACCTGTGCTGTTAAAATTACTGCAAAAAAAAGATTCGCAAATCACGCTTGAGCTTTTTTTGCCTTCAACATTTAGCGAAATAATAACGAATACTGCTTGCTCAATGCGACGAAATCGTCAATCCGTCGCGATGATCAAGGCGTCGATACCACCTTTCGTATGCCTTCAATGCCGACTGGTTAGACCCCGAAGAACTCAGCGCCTCTTTCGAGGCTCTGTGCCGACACGACTATTTTCTAGTTCGGCATACAAATATAACTCCAGCGCAAAACTCGCTGATACTAATCCTGGCTCCGACGATATAGCGATCTCGTCGCGACCTCCGACAGCACCCAAGGCAAACGTCGATATTAGACATATTCGGCAAAACCCGGCTCTATACGAACAGACGTGTCTGGAGAGGAATTACAAAACGCAAAGCACATACCCCTATCGCATCATTGACATATTTGCGCAATGGCAAGCTCGGCAAAGGGACGGCCGTAGTTTGCGCGAACGCGGCAACGCCTTGCGCCGACAAATATCAAACCCTGCCACCATACAGCACGAAGACGACGAGGCTGGGTCTGGTTCAGAAAAGAAGTCGATAGCCGCTGGCACCATGGAGGGGAAGGAGAACATTAAGACTTTGTCAAAGGAACAACTCATCGAAGAGGCGCGTGTTATCAAAGACCAATTATCGTCCATCGAAGAGGATGAGGCCCGTCTCGAAGCGCAAATGACGGAGCTCGCTTTGGCTATTCCTAACATAACTAGCCCCGAAACGCCCCGCGGAGACGAACACCGAGTTCTTAGTTATATCAACGAGCAGCCAGAGCCGGAGCCTTCTTCGTCGGATCCTGTATGGCGTTCCCACGTGCATATCGGGTCAGAATTAGGTCTACTTGATTTCACAGCCGCCGCAACCACCTCTGGTTGGGGGTGGTATTACTTGATTGACGAGGGTGCACAATTAGAACAGGCGCTTATTAGTTATGCGCTCGCAGTCGTAACCAGGCAAGGCTCCGGTTGGCGCCAGGTTGTGCCGCCGAGTATCGTATACGGCCATATCGCCGCGGCCTGTGGATTCCAGCCGCGCGACCAGAACGGCGAACAGCAGATATATACCCTGGCCCAGTCCGCTGCAGACACTCAGCGTGGAAAACCCGAACTATGCCTTGCCGGTACCGCTGAGATCCCCCTCGCGGGCATGAAAGCCGACACCGTCCTAGAAGAGGCTGATTTACCTACAAAATACGTTGGCGTCTCGCGATGTTATCGAGCGGAAGCAGGTGCTCGTGGCGTCGATACGAAGGGTTTATACCGCGTGCACGAATTTACCAAGGTGGAGATGTTTGCATGGACGCTACCTGATGCGGACGCCACTGCCGAGGTTTTCGATGAGATGCTCGACTTACAAACTGAGATCCTCCAGGGGTTAGGGTTATCATGTCGCGTGCTCGAGATGCCATCAACCGATCTAGGCGCATCCGCTACTCGCAAATGCGACATCGAGGCTTTCTTCCCAAGCCGTCGTGGCCCAGACCGCGATGGCTGGGGCGAGGTTACAAGCGCCAGCATATGTACTGATTACCAGGCCCGGCGGCTAGCCACACGACTTCGCGGCTTTGCAGGCGCTGGCGGCAAGTTGACATATCCATGGACTGTTAACGGTACCGCGCTTGCTGTTCCCCGTGTCTTGGCCGCGGTCCTCGAGAATGGCTGGGACGAAGCTGAAATGACGGTCGATATTCCCGAGTGTCTGCGACCGTGGATGGGCGGCAGGGAAAAGATTGGGCCGAAACATCGCCGTAACTAAAAGGGGGGATTCATGGGAGAAATATATTGACCTTTTTATTTACCTTTTCGACGATACGGGGTTTGAACTTTATGAATTTGCTTATTGGAACGTTAAAAGGGGTAAGCGAATCACTTATTTTGTACTATTATCTATACCACATATCCCCCAAAATTGGTTGGACAGTAAATAGCAGACACCTTGCGGGTGGATATTATATGCCTTTCAACTTACGTCTCTCAGTTATGGGATGAGACCAAAAAATGTGAAAATCACTTGTCGAGAACGGCTTATTATGTATAAAATGTTGTGTGGGATATTCATCTTCATTATCATGAATATACATAAATAACACTACCTAGAAAACAACTCTTCGTTCGCATAGTATACACCCATCATTCATTCCTATTGCTGCTCGTCATGACCAATTTCAACTTTCCCTCCAAGTAGCAAGTATACCGAATCAGTCAAGCCGACCCGCAGCCCCGTACGAACACTATAGCGTCTCTCCTACGCCCCGATTTCCATTGAGTACCTGAACTACCACTACAATAGCTTATTAAAGCCTTAGTGTTTCTCTTTCAAAGCAAGAGAGAGAAAATAACAATAACGCAGAACTTGCAAGCAAGCAAGAGGTATTAGCCTAAGAAAAAGGAAAAAAAGCCAAACAAGAAATTTCCTTTCCACCCTCCCCTCTTTCTCCCCCCCCTTTCCCGCCCTCGTATCCTCCTTCTTACACCGGCCTGTCCCTGCCTACGAAACCCTAGATATGGGGCAAATGCAGGCAAACATTACCAAAGACATGCAATAGTCCTCTCGTGAGTATCGGTCTCTTCATCTCATCTTTGTTAACAAGGTATGATAAACAAAGAATAGACGTAGTGTAACCGAAGCCAATATGAAGTAGATGAACCCCATCCCGGCATACCCCCTCCAATTCAGATTCTTTCCTCTATTGGCGTCCCAAATCTTGAGCGTGGCGTGTGCTGCTACGCTAGATTGGTGTATCTATCATGTGCTGCACATGACAATACCGCCTTCGCCGGTGATACTATCGGCGTCATCTATGCTTTCTAATGAGACGCTGTCCCGACCCATAGCAGTTTCGGTCCACTCACTTTGAGACCCTTCTTGGTCTTCACTGTTGTACCCGCCCTCCGCTTCAGCCCCTGTGATGGCAGTTGTTTCGGCTTCGCTTCTGGCTTCGTTTGCTTCATCTGCATCCCTTTCCTCAACCTCGATGGGCATCTCAGTAGCGCCTTCGTCGTCTTCGTCGTCCGTAGGAGTATCTTCGTCAGCGGCTACGACTACAGCCTCGTCTTCAATAGGCGCCGGCGTTTCAGGTTCAGATTCGGACGGAGGTGAATCTTCCCGTGTTTCTTCGTCGCTCTCCCGTACTAGATCGATGTTCTCCTTATTTACACCCAGGTCGCCATATCCTTTACCAGCACCGTTTCTGCCTGGCGCCCAACTGCTCTTCCGTAACATTGCACCGGCTGGGGTACGAACGCTCTGGCTACGCTGGATGCCGCCGGTGGGGACGTTATTAGTGATCTGGCTGAGACTTAGAATTCGGCGGCCAGTGTTTGAGGGGTTCTGTGGGACAAGGCTTGCCCTACCACCGTTGACTGCCATATTAACTGCTGAGTGAGGCTTGGGTTGCTTTGAGTTGGAGTTTGGGTCATCATTAGGTCCTAAACTAGATCGAGCACCGGGAACACGCTTGCGACTCATAGCCTCGCGGCCTTTAAAGCCAGATTTCGTCATCAGAAGAGCACGAGAATGATCTAAAACACCCTCAAGTATTCTACGCTCCAAACCTTCAGCCCGGGCATCCATCGCTTGAAGTTCCTCTCGGCGGAGATGCAGAGCAGTCTCAAGGGAAGAAACGTCGGCGGTTAATCGAGTCTTTTGGCGGGTTAAGGAGTCTTGCTCGGCTCTTAGGGCAAGGATTGATTCGCGAAGCTGAGCCTCTTCGTCTCGTAGGTATGCTAAGTTATTCTCCACCTGATCTTGCTCCGCTTTCTGGCGCTCCAGTTGCATGGTTGTAATTTGGAGCGTCTTTGCTCGCTCTTCGTTCTCGTCCTCGACACGCTGCTTTTGCGATGAGAGAAGCTCAGAGATGTCAGCCGCCGCCTTGACAACTTGTTGGTGTACCTTATCAAGAGTATCAAGCTGGGCGTATGCTTTATCAGCAGTCTGCGTATGGTCAACTAGTTTGTCTAACTTGACATGCATCTCGTTGTCTAGGTTTTCGCGCATGGAATGGAGATCTCCGTCTAGCTTGGCAAGCTTCAATTGTACTGCGCTATCGTCATATTCCTCGGATTTGGTGTCTTCAATCTTCTGTAGAATACTGGTCTCTGAGTTCTTAGAATGCTCATAGTGTTGTCCAATGGTAAGAAATACTTCCTTAATGGAGTCGAGAATCTTTGGCTGATAGTCGCCTACGTGGCCCTGGAGGACTTGAACAGCACTGATAGCTTGCTGAATATGGTCGCGAGTTATTTGATGCTCCGCCTTACCCTCGGTATGATTTTCCTCAGCTTTACCATACAATGTTTCGACTTTGTCAAATACCGTTTTTGATGCTTCTTCCATCTTTTCGAGAGATCCAGTAACAGTCGAGCCGAGGGTGTCAATTAGAACCTTCAGTTCTTCCGTGACAGTGTTTGTATTGACCATAGCAGTCTTCATCTCCTCGTCCCTCGACTCCGAGGCTTTTGTGCGGTCTTCCATGACAAGTTGGAATTCGTCATACCTTGTCACAAGTTCGCCGATTTTCTCGTCGAATTTGCTTCCTAGGGCTTCGGTGGTTTCCTTGAACTTCTCATCTGTGTCTATCTTGGCGCCTGCTAGACTGCCCTTCGACTCTTCGAATTCTGATTTCACCAAGTCAAACATCTCCTTTAGGTTACTACCGACGGCGGCGTTCTTGTGCACTGTTTCGCTTAAACCTTCAAGGAGCTTACCCAGCGACTCGACAGCAGTGCCACCAGCCTGTAGTCTCTCTTTGACCGAGTTTTGGAACTCTTCCAAAAAGGCCTTGACTTCCGTGACTCGTTCACCGATGCTAGCAGTGTCTGCTTGTTGCTGTTCAAAGCCCTTTGCATTAGACTCTTTAATAGCATCTTCAAGGTTCTTGATGTCGTCTTTCGAGGGGAGCGCTTCAATGTTAGGCTGGACTGTCTGGTCTACGGTTGATTTAAGTTCGAGAACTGCAGCCACCACGGCGGCGACGTGGGTCTTGGTCACCTTCTCGGGATCCTCGAGGGACTTCTCAGCGCGCTCTTTCATTTCATCCAACGCAGCATTGATCTGGGCGGCGAGTGTCTCAATTGACAGCAGATCCTCCTTTTTAGAAACTACCTCGAGCTGGCCAGCCACACTCGCTAAAGAGTCCTTAGTTTCGAGCACAAGAGCTTCAAGGGTGTCAATCTGATCCTTCTTGACTGCTTGATCTCCATCAATCAGGTCGTCTAAGCGAGCTTTGGCATTCCGAAGAATTGTTTCAATTGCATGCGCATCCTCTTTCGTCGCGGCGTCATCAAGATTAAGTGGAGGGTCGCGTTCTCTCTCGACGTCGACCGTGCCCTTTCCAATGTCTCTATTAGGGGACATGCTAGACATCGATTCCTGCATGCCTCGAAGTAATTCTTCTATTTCATTTAGGTCCTCTTTAGACACTCCATTCTTGAGCATTTCTTCCAGCTCTGCCAGGTCATCTTTGGACAGACCTTCCGGCACCGGCGGTGGCTGGGGTGCTTCCAGCGTTTCCACCTTTGTCCTGAGCTGCATCATCATGAGTTCAAGGTTTTTAATGTCGTCATGTTTGGCAAGATCAGCAGGGATAAGAGCGTCACTCGGAACAGCACCGACTGTAGCAATGGCTCTTTCTTGGCTGTTATCGCGAAGGGAGTCGATATTTGTTCGAACACCATCTAGGCCGGATTTAAGAGCGTCCAAAATTTCGTCATTAGCGGTCAGGTCTGCTGGCTTGTCGCTCATCTTCTCAATGCTGATTCTTAGGTCGCTAAAGCCTTCGTGCAAAGCATCGAGAATATCCGTGGTCCCTGCGTGAGGACGAAGCAGTTCCCCGCGTATCCTCTCGATGCTATCCCGAATAGCTTCCAACACGTCCCTATTATCACTCATTTGTGGAACATGGGGAACAAGAGATGAGTTCACAGTATCCCGAAGGGACTCGATTTCCTGTCTGATCAAGTCTCTGGAGCCATCAGAGACCTTTGCTACAAGTTCGGCAACCTCTTCCCGGAAGATATCAAAACTGCTAACAACATTCGTCATGAGCTCCTCTTGATTGGAGGCACCGGAGGCCTTGTCGACGTAACCCTCCATATGTGTTCGCAGTTGATCGAAGTTGCTAGTAATTGCCGATAGGAGCTCCTCGTGGCCAGGAGCACTGGGAGCGTCGGGGGCACCCTGGGGCTTGTCGCCGTTGCTTCCGATCTGCGTACGCAACTGCTCCAGACCATTGGCGATGTTGGTCATAAGTTCCTCGTGAGCAGGAGCACCGGAAGCCTTGTCGACGTACTCCTCCATGTGCTCACGTAACTTTTCGAACCCAGTCTCGAGGTTTGCCATAAGTTCCTCTTGATTGGAAGCGCCAATAGCTTTGTCAACATAACCTTCTATGTGTGTTCGCAGTTGGTCAAGCCCATCTCTGGTAGCGTCTAAGAGCTGTTCGGTGTCTCGTCCATTTGCAGCGACATTCTGTTTCGACTCCTCGGATACTGCTTTGAACTCATCCCGCATATATTGCATAATGTCATGGAGGCGACCCATTACATCGGTACTTTCTCCACCATGAGGTACAAGGGCTGTGCTCTGAGTCGAGTTTAGGCCTTCCTTGACGGCGTCTAGCACATCGTCACGTGTTAATTCGTTAGTCGAAGGGGCAATTGGGAATTCAAAATCTTCAAGACACTCTCTAACCACCTCAAAGACATCGTCTCGAGATATACCTGCGGGTATATCCACCTTCGGAGGTTCGAAATGCTTCAGTCCTTCGACCACGGCATTAAATACTTCATCTCTCGTGGCAGTCTGAGGTGGTGCATGTTGTTGTAATCCTTCCTTAAGGCAATCAAGGATTTCGTCCCGGTCCAAGCCAATTTGCTGAATTTCTATTTCAGGTTTGTAGTTTTCCCAAGCATCCTTAACCGCCTCCATTACATCATCCCGGCTAAGCTGGGGGTCTTGGTTACGTGCCGCTTCTGTGTCGCTTAGGGCAGTTCTCAAGGCGTTGTAGATTTCTTGGTAATCGATAGCCGACTTATCCGACTCAGAGGATACTCGCCGGTGATCCCTGAGACGCTGGGCCATGTAAACACGTATCTGTTCCAGGCCCTCTTCTACAATCCTAGCAAGCTCAGCCCTGCTCGCTGTTTCACTCTTGCTTGGAGCCTTGCCATGGGATTCCTCTAGTTTTCTGCTGAGTTCCCTGCCCATTCCAAGGACCTCTCCTCGAAGTTCCCGAACAAGAGCCTTGACTTCGGCCGTCAAACCTCCTCCTTGGGCGACGCTGTCTTTGACGGAGCGGACGAGCTTCACCACGTCGTCGTTCGCAGCCTCATTTACTCGGACCGTAGTCGAAGAGCGGCGACCATCCTTACCATTGAGTAGCTTGTCAACTCTCTGGTTCACCACGCCACTGATTTTAGACCCTGAGTCGTCACTACTGAAACTCAATGTCCTTGCTTTCTCCGAACCACTACCGGCCCCGGGACTAAGCGGATGTTCACTAGCTGCTTTTAAATGATGAATAAGCTCCTCAACCTTACTGGCCGAGGCCATACCAGACAGTCGGTCGGCTAATTCAGAGAGGCGGCCCACGATTGTATCCTGGCCGTCTTTTGTTCCCATGTCTCTGATGATCTTTTCCAGCAATGCCATGGTTGCAGGCGATTCTCCACCTACGAGCGACGGCGTACTAAGTGTAGACTCTCTGTCGATGGATGCCGCAAAACTATTGGGTGACGGAATTCTCGGTAGGGAAATTGGTCTTGCTATCTTTGAACCAGGTGACATATTGTAAGGCTTGTTATCAAGGTACAAGCCACCAGTGTATGTATCACGATGATATCGGCTGCTGTCCGAGTCCTTGACTAGCTCACGCAAGCTCTTTCGAATATCCTCATCCCTAGCATGTGTAGCTTCTTTGAGGCTCATTAAGTCAGTAGCATTATCTCTGCTCCGACGACTGAGTTGAGACATCTCTTTTTGGAGAGCGGTTGCGATATTAGTCAGGTTTAGAAGCTGGCTCGAAAGGAATTCAGTGGAAAGCTGCTGTTTCATCATTGGCGTGGAATTATTTGTGACGGATGCTAGAGGCGATTCGCCATCCCGAGATGTTATTGAAGGCATGTTTTGCAACGCTAACATAGTTGCAGATTGGGGTGGCGTATTCTCGCCAAGTATACTCTGGGGCGGCCTCCTCGCAGAGGGGCGTATAAGGGAAGGCATGGTTGACGGTACAGGCGTAGGTGTGCCGGGGCCGGTGTTCTCTTTCTCCGCCGAGGCTAATTCTACGTCTTTATCTCTCTCGTGGTCCCTGCCACGATTTGGTGTTGACGGCCTTGCGTACCTATCTTTCTCGGGTGAGCCTCGAGGGGTTGAATTAGCTGAGTCTCGATCCCTCGATCCCTCGATCATTAAACTCAGATCTCTAACGCTACCTGGTTGGAGGGACTGCATTCGTTTATGGGGGCCTGGTCTTTGGACAAGAGCACGTTCTGGTGACGTCTCGTTCGCCCGTTTTGGGATGTGGGGGACGAGAGAGTTTTCGCGCGCTTTCTCGGCGAGAGCTGCATGTGCAGATTGAATAGCAAGTGAGGTGCCACTCCTCGAAGGGCCCACGCCGCCAGGCGATTGAGGGTTCATTGGCAAAGGGGGCGGTGCCCGCTCTGGATCGGAGCTGTCCCACCTAGAACTCTTTATTAGTCGATGATATAATCGCATTGCTGGGCAGCTGATAGCAATGAGAAACAAGTAAAGGAGGAAGCATACATTGGCACAATGGCTCCTATTGATGAAGAATGTTGATGTCTTAGCGGCCTATCGACCGGTGCGTCACGCTCAACCGGTGGCATATTCTGAACCGTAAGAGCGGCCTTGTGTTTCTGTGTTTCTCTCAGGTTGAGGGAATGATATGTCTGATTCACAACTTTGTCTGGTAATTTGTTAGGTTTGTCGCCGTTTGTTATTTGTATGAAATAATTCAAGAATTACATATAGGCTAGCCTAGAGCTGCCCCGTCATAGCGGGATGTGAAGAGTTAAAGTTAATCAAATCAGATATGATAAGTTAAGTGCGGGCTCGATGAACTTGAAGATTAGGCAAAAGGACAAAAAAAACGGAGCTTGGGGATCGTCTAAGAAGGACCTGGTAATATGTGATAAGGTCCTGATACCTATCTTGTGTATGTTATGTTGAAGATGGGGTGTGAAATGGGTCTGTCCCGCCTTTGCGCCGCTTTGTGTATGGACAAACAAATTAGGCGCCTGCCCAATCCCAATAGAGTTGCAACGTCACAAGTTGCTGCCCGGGCAACCGGCCTGTCGGACCCACAGTTACACGACATACATATGTACGTATATACATGTGTATCCATGGGATGCATGTACATCAATGGATACAGATGTACCTAATATATGTTGATTTTCCAGTAACATCTTTAATTGTACGCAGTAGCCAGAAGTTAAAATATCCACATTCCTATTATTTATATCGAGTACCTAAAGCAAGGTACCCTTTTTCTTTGATAACCTCACATCTTTCCTCTATGGTCCATCACGATGCTAAATCAAATCCAAGTAATTCTAGTACCGTCGCGTTCTTCCATACTATCGTGCTCCGGTTCCTTTCCGATCGCGCAGCTGCCTCGACAACAATGTGTAAGCTAATCTTGATTGCCCAATATACATAGCATCTTCCCATCTTCTTTTTCTTTATCATTGTACCCTCGTCTTTTTTTGACCCCAATTACCAGGCTCGAGCTTTAAATGCGGGATTTGTCCGTTGGTTTTGCCCCACGTGTTTTGTCTTGCTTTAGGTACATATGTCAGTAGCTTTAACCACACAGCAAAAGTTTCATAACCACACAACCCATCCACTTTCCACGTGAGTTGGTGGCCCGACCACCACACACTTAATTTGTATGGGGTCTAATCCATCCCCCAACTAAAAACGGAAAAAACAGAAAACTACCCGGTCGCATTTTTATTCAGGGCAAATTTCAAGGCATACAGCACCCTCCCCAGCCTGAATTTCAAGCACCCATGGTGCCCTCGCAGCACCAAAATTAGTAACCTAATCAATCTAACCAATTTAACCAATTAAATGCGCACGATTGAAATTCGTATTACTATAATAATTAAATAGATGCATGGCTAAGAGGAGTAGCTAAAAGGAGTGGCTGAGAGGAGTGGCTGAGAGGAGTGGCTAAGAAGCTATTTGAATTTTTGTAAAATACATAATTGAATTTATTGATGCGACCGGGCAAAATTCTGATTTAGTTGGAGGTTGGACTAAACCCCATACAAATTAGGTGTGTGGTGGTCGGACCACCAACTCACGTGGAAAGTGGATGGGTTGTGTGGTTATGAAACTTTTGCTGTGTGGTTAAAAATACCGTACATATGTAGGTCCATACTTTCTAAGGCCACAGGCCGTGGCGCTGTCCTCTTATCAACAATCAACATACCCTTGGTATTGTACATATGTAGTATTATGGAGGCTACCTAGGTACCTAGCATGATGCTTGTGGGAAGCATCTGGAGAAATAGACTCCTTAGCCCAATTAGTATTTACAATTTTGGACATACAATTTATTTTATCAAATCATTGCAAAGGATTATTTACTGTACATACTAGGCTAGCTGGTTAGTTAGAGATTAGTATACTTACCATCTAATTATTCGCGATCCTATTCCGGCTGTGGAGACTTGATTCCCTGTTTTGCACTAAATAAACAAGCAAGTCAGGAACCAGCTTGCTAGCCAGCAGTAAGACCCGAATTTTGATGGCGCAGTCTTGGCATCTTACACCCAAAATTGCTAAAGAAACAACATATTCAACTCAACATAACTAATATAAATGAAATTATACAAATTTAGAAAAAATGACCAATAGGTTCTATTTTGAATTATCTATTTACTTGTGTTTTTACTAATTTTATATCTCCAAATTCTATTGAATTGTGTTGAATAATAATATAACCCCTTAAACCTATTTAATACCTTATATTGAAACCAAGATTATGAGCACATCTTTAAAGCAAATAAAAATCTAAAATCACAGATATATAAAGAAGCTTTTTACAAATAGAACCATATTTTTTATAATTTTTATAGCATTATTTTGGCTGTATAACTGTTATATATTCTGAAGAGATTGAAATGCCAAGACTGCGCCATTAAAACTCGGGTCTTACTGGCCAGCCAGCACATCAGGAACTTGAGGATTGTGATGGGTCCGCATCGCTTGATCAGACCACTTACAGGCTTGAGCGTACCCCAGCATTTCTTATCACAACCCCGTCTAGCGATCATTACGTGAGGCAACTCATTTCTCATCGGCAACATATGTCGTATATAATAACACGATATTTTCTATCGAGACTAACATATCAAATATTTACGGACGTTAACTAGCAGCACTCCAGTGAAGTTTAAATAGGTACGGATGCTTTCGTGGAGTGTATATAGTGCCTTTCAGATGCTGTGGGTGAGTTTACCTAGGAAACGAACAAGGAATTGTTCACCCCATCCGTAATGGTGCGCTGCAATTACCGTCAGAAGTCTTATTCAACTCAGCAGATTCTCACGGGTATCAAATACCGAATATATATAATCGTGGTGATTGTACCACTATAAACCGAGTCATCATGGATTCCAGTGTCTGGATTTCCTAGTGCTTGCTTCTGTCACGAGGCGGACCAAGAAGCAAGGAAACAACTTCGTTGTTCCGCGAGGAACCTATCTACAACTATGGCTAAAGGCAGCTACATATAGAACAAGTTCTTTGTTCTATATGTAGCACAGGCTAGAGTCCTGACAGCTTCCAATAGTAAACTAAAGAGAAAAAAAAATCGAAAAAGAATTAAATAAATAAAAATAAAAAACAATCCTTTTATGCATTTAGTTGTATAATACTCACATATAGTATACTATATGGTATGGCCCAAAGAACTATTCGCAGATAACATGTTTCTAGATTTTCTCCCCGTATGGGTGATAGAATACCTAGTAATCAAGGACCTAACGAATGATATTAAGTGAAGTGAAGTATCCAGCAAGCCAAGATAACAATAATAGGTAGGTAGTATAATATCCGAAAATTTCGTCATGTTTCTAAGGAGAAATAAACACATCATCAGGTACCAAATAGTCAAGTCTTTCTCCCCAAGATGCGACTTGCCATTCGCCCTATGGGTACTAGATAAAAAAAAGCGTGTGGCCTCTTACATAGCACTATCCTAACTATCGGAGGAGACAGGTTATAGTTGTCCCTATGCTTGGGGTTGCTAAAGCCATGGCAATAATTAGATGGATATATCACTCAGCAAGTCATGTATCACCAGGGCCATAACGCCTGTCTATCTTAGAAGATAGAAGTCGGGCGTCAAGTAGCAAACATGAGAATCCTAAGCAAAGTTAAATTCGTCTTAATAGAATAAATGCACTTGCTGCGCTTAGCTTTGACAAGAGCAAATGATAAATCTGGGCTGGATGGTCCAAAACAGGAGCCAATATATTAACACAAAATTTCTAAGGGAATACAAGTAGGTATTATGCAAATGCAAATGCGAGTTACGTAGGGGATAGTACATAATAAGCACAGGTAAAAGAACTTTGACCTGAATACTAATTACATATAACTATCTTCAATACTTATGAAGTTAAGCCGACGCCACAATGGTGCTGTCAATACCCGCAATCATAACCATATTGATTCCTAGGAGCCCGAAGAAAAATTAAAGAGGTACCTAGAAAGTTTGCCAAATATCCAGACCATTACCGTCGATTCGACTAGACTCTAAGAAACCGGTCAAAAATGTATATAAATGCCAATTCTAGTTTGAACTAAGATGATAGACTCAACAAAAGGCAAAAGGAAGAGGTCCTCCTGGGGCTCGAACCCAGAATCTCCTGATTGATACTGTATCGTAGTCAGACGCCTTACCATTGGGCCAAAGGACCGGTGGATGAAAACTTTTCAAAAAAGCGCTATATAGCTCCCGTTCGTGGGTGGCTCCGCAAGACGGGTTTTTTTTTTTTTTTTTTTTTTTTTTTTTTACCTTAGCTCTGGTGGGGAATTATCTGATCATACCGCACGATATACATGATTTAACATGAAATAAGCCTTGAGAACTAAAATACAAATTGGATGAAATATTCGTCAATCATGGCATGGCTTATGTTATTTTCACGGTAGTGTTGAGGTTTGGCTGCGATCTTGCAAAATGCAGCTTCGATGTCACCGCCAGGACTTGAATATATAATAAGGTCCTAAATTCACCTCGGTTCAGGCCACTTGTTTTGCTCTTTAAACGATTCTTTCTATATCTAATGCCTCGAATCTTGCCTACCTCATTGGTTTATCTGAGCCTATTGATTTGTGTAGATGATAAATTCTACCTATTACTATGAATACCAATGGAATTAGAGCAGAGTAGCTACTTTCTAATGATATATAAGTCTCAATCGTCCATCCCGAGTTGAAAGTTTGTTTTGACATGTATTGGTTACCTATATTCATAAAGATAGCGACTCCATCTGTCAAAATGTGCTGTCGAATTATCTAGCTCCACATACTAGGTATATAGACTTACACGCGCTGCTATAGCGTCCGGTTGGGATAATATAAATTATAACTCCATGCCCTATGTTACCCAATGCCATCACTAACCCGCGCTCCTTATGTGCAAGGTTTAAAGGCTATGCGGGCGAAACCCAATCTCCTGGGACTTCTATGCAAGCTTAGCTGTACAGTGTACATACATAACATAACTTTAACCATGTTAAAAATAGAACGCATGTATGAGGTAAGTTACTTATATTATCAAGTCTATCTTAGAAAATAAATAGATATATTTACAATATATAAAATTATAAATATGGGGTATATTATATCCTTATATATTAACCATACATATTTTAACATTTTTATTCAAATTATATCTATAATTAACCCTAAATATCTTTTTAACTTAATTTTATTTATATCTTTATGTTTCTTAGGGTCTAAAATGTATTACTAATGGGAATAGGTCCTTATTAGGGCCTTTATAAGGTAGGTCTTTTAATCTTTTTTTTTTTAATTATTTAAATTAAATATTTTTTATTGCATAATATATTTATATTATATTGTATTTCAATTTTCGTTAATTAATATATATATATATATATAAAGAGTTCTTCTTTCTTTTTTTTTTATATAATATAAAAAGTATATTGTTTTTTAAAACTTTTAATAATATATATAAAGATGTTTTTAACTGCACTTAAAGATTAAATTTAATTTAAATCCAAAATTTTTAATCTATATTCATTAGAAATTATTTTATATTAAGGTTTCCACTAATTATGGAATATCTTTTTCTTGAAATTTCTTACTTATTTCATAATTGGAATCTTAGGGTATCTTTAAACCTAATAAATATATCTTTAAATAATAATTTAATAAGGCTATTAATTATTTATTATTAAGTAAAAATATATATAAAATTAATTTATATCTTTCTTATTTCATTAGTTGTACCATAATCCTGATTGACCAATTAGCTTCCAGAGAAATCCCCTATAATTTCGGACATTTTCAGCTGTTATATAATAGTTTCCAATTAGAAATACATATAATTTATCTTAAAAAACCATAAATTTGGTTATTTTTTAAATAATATTAATTATTAATGTTTTTAAATGGTTTTTAAATTGATATAATGAATTAAAGTGGTTTTGAATTTTGATGTACTTTGTGCGCGTGCTTGTGGCTTCTTTATGATATATAATTTTTTTAATTGAATAGAAGTTTATATTAGTAAAATCCTTTTGCAAATTGTTTAATTAAGGTATTAAGAGTGTTATTTGAATAGGAGTTTTAATTTAATAAAAGTTTTAATAATTAAATATAAGGTAATTATATTTTGAAGAAGGTAGGTATTAAAGTGATTAAATTAAAAGTTAATAGAAGTAATTGTTGGTAATGGTAGTTGGTGTTTAAGAGATAAAATAGATGATATATTTAGTAAGAGAGTAAATTTATAAATTATTGTAGAAGTTATAAAAGAAAGTGATGATTTTGTAGAGTTTGATTTGATTAGATAAGAATTAATTTTTGGGGGTTTATATATTGAATAAGAGCTTTAATAGTTCTTGTAGGATATATCTTGTATTTTAGTTATTTTATAATTAATTATTTTTTGAAGAATGTAAGTATGTATTAAGGTGATTAAATAAAATGTTGATTAATAGAGGTAATTATTGATTCTTAAGAGGTAGAATAGATGATATATTTAATAAGAAAAAGAAATTATAAATTATAGTAAGAAGTTATATGAAAGGTGATGTTTAAAGAATTTAATTTAATTAGGTAAGAATTAATTTTTAAAGGTTTATATTGAATAGGAGCTTTAATTTAAAGTTAATATTATTGAATAAAAATTTTAATAGTAAAATATAAGGTAATTGTATTTTGAGGAGGTAGTTATTTAAGTGATTAAATAAAAGGTTAATAGAATTGAGTGTTGGTAATGATAGTTGGTGTTTAAAAGATAAAATAAATATATATTTAATAAGAAAGAGAAATTATAAATTATTGTAAGAAGTTATATGAATGGTGATGTTTAAAGAGTTTGATTTGATTAGATAAGAATTAATTTTTGAAGGTTTATTTATGTTCAAAAAAGTTTGTGGAGATTTTAGAAGGGTTTGTTTTATGGAGGTTAATAGGGTTTTGTAAGGTAGTTTTAGTTATGTAATTATATTATTTTGGTTTATTATGATAGAGAATTTGATTTAATTAAATAAGAATTAATTTTTAAAGGTTTATATATTAATAGGAGTTTTAATAATTAAATGTATAGTGATTATATTTTGAAGAAGGTAATAAAGTAATTAAATAAAAGGTTAATAGAAGTAATTGTTTACAATGGTAGTTGGTGTTTAAAAGATAGAAAAGATGATATTTAATAAAAAATAAGGTTATAAATTATTGTAAGAAGTTATAAGAAAAGTTAAATAAGTTGATGTTTAAGAATTTAATCTGATTAGGTAAGAATTAGTTTTTGGGGGTTTATGTATTGGATAAGAATTTAAATTTAGGGTTAATATTATTAAATAGGAGTTGTAATAGAATAGGAGTTTTAATAGTTAGGTAGATATAAAGTGATTATATCCTGAAGGATGGTATTAAAATGATTAAATAGAAGGATTAATAGAGGTGATTGTTGATAATGGTAGTTGGTGTTTAAGAGGTAATATTTAATAAGAAAGTAAATTTATAAATTATTATAAAAATTATAAAAGAAATTAATGATTTTGTTAAATTTAATTTAATTAGATTAGAATTAATTTTTGAGGGTTTATATATTGAATAGAAGCTTTAATTTAAAGATAATATTAGTTTTAATAGTTTTTGTAGGATATGTTCTGGAATTTAGTTACCTTATAACAAATTATATTTTGAAAAATATATTAAAGTGATTAAATAAAAGATTAATAGAGGTAATTGTTTGTAATAGTAGTTGGTGTTTAAAAGATAAAATAGATGATATATTTAGTAAGAGAGCAAATTCATAAATTATTGTAAAAGTTATAAGAGAAAGTGATGTTTAAAGAGTTTGACCTGATTAGTTATGAATTAATTCTTAAAGGTTTATTTATATCTAAAAAAACCTATGGAAACCCTAGAAGGATTTGTTCTATAAAGGTTAATAAGGTTTTACAATATAATTCCAATAAATAGGAGCTTTAATAGTTAAATATTAGATATAAGGTAATTATATTTTAAAAAAAATAATAAAGTAATTAAATAAAAGGTTAATAGAAATAATTGCTTACAATAGTAGTTGGTGTTTGAAGGATGGAAAAGATAATATATTTAATTGGATACAAGGCCATAAATTATTATAAGAAGTTATATGAAAGGTTATATTTAAAGATCCTGATTTGATTAAATAAGAATTAATTCTTAAGGGCCTATATATTGAATAAGAGCTTTAAAACCTAGTTCTTGTAGAATATGCTTTATAATAAATTAGAAACTTAAATAAAATAAATGATATAAAGTGATTATATTTTAAAGAAGGTATTAAAGTGATTAATTAAAAGATCTAATAGAGGTGATTGTTTGGTAATGGTAGTATGTTTTTATAAAATTATATTTAATAAAAGAATAAAAAGTATATATTATTCATATAAAGTTTTATAAAAAAACTAATAATTTTATTTTTGAGAACTTAAGTTGATTAAATAAGAAAAACTATTTTTGAAGGTTTATTTATATTTAAAAAGTTTGTGGAAACTTTAAAAGCGTTTGTTTTATAAAGGTTAATAAAGTTTTGTAAAGTAATTTCACTTATGTAATTATATTATTATAGTTCATTATAATAAATGATTTGATTTGATTAGATAAAAATTAGCTCTTAAGGGTCTATAATAGCTCTTATAGGATATGCTTTATATTTTAATTAATTTATAATAAATTAAAAGTTATATAAAATAAAGGATATAAATTAATTATATTTTAAAGAAGGTATTAAAACAATTAAATAGAAAAATTATTAAAAGTGATTGTTTGTCAATGGTAATGTGTATTATAAGGTTATATTTAATAAAATGATTAAAAGTATATATATATTTATATGAAGCTTTATAAAAGTAATCTTTAAAGAATTATAATAAGCTCAAGCTGATTAGATAAAAAAGATAACTTTCGAAGGCCTATTTATATCTAAAAGAATTGTGGAGACCTGGGAGGTTTGGCTTTAAGGAGGCTAATAAGGTTTTTATAAAATAACATTTATTATATAAATACATTATATTAATTTAATATATTATTAATATTTAAATATTTTGATATTAAAAAAAAATTTAAAATTATATATATATATTTATAATATAAAGGTTTTTTTTTTAAATAAATATTATATTTATTATTAAATATTAAATTAATAATTATAAAATAAAATTAATTAATCTTAAAAAACTAACTAGTCGCAAAGCAACCAATCCAAAAAAACTAGTTTTTTTAAATTATTAATTTTTTTAAAAAAAATACATATTTATTTTAATATGTTTAATATATGTATAAAATTAAGGATTTTTAATTAATATTAATATTTTTTAATTATTCCCGAAAATGATTATAATGGTAATTTAATTTTGTACCACCACCAACTCCATTAACAAATAACACAACTATATAATTTTTTTTATAACATTTACTATACCTTTAAATTTAAATTTATATATTAATATAACTATAATAAATTATCTTTTTAATAATTAATTAATAATTTTATTATTAATATTAAAAATATATTTTAAAATTAATTATTTAAATTATATATATCCCATAAAATTAATATTTATCTATCTTGTAAGATTACCTAAATTTCTTTAATATATGAATTTATAAGTTAAGGTATTTTTAAAGTATTTAAGGATTTTTTTTACTATTATTAAATATATTGTAATAAAGTTTTTTATATAATGGTTTAGGTATGAAATAATATATGTTATATTTGGTTTAGTGTTTATTATAATATATATTAAGTATTTTATAATTTATATATATTATTTAATATCTTTAACCAATATAATATAATTATTTAAAAATTTTATAATTTTTAATACATTAATTAGGGTAATTATAAGGTTAGATTTTTATTAGTTAAGATTTTTTATAATCTTTTCTAAATATATTTTTTAATTAAACCTTATGATTTTATTAAGATAATCCCTTTTAATAACTATTTTCAGGTAATATAAATAAAGATTTAAATTAATTATTTTAAATTTTTTAGTAAGTTTAACCTTAATTTTATTAATTTTAATTTTGAAGGGCTTTATAATTAATAGATTATTAATATAAATTATTATATAATTATAACCTTTTACAAATACATCCATATCTAAATCCAATATTTTAAAACTTAAAATAAATAAATATATTAATAATATCTGATATTATACCCTTAATACTTATTTGAAGTTATATAGGGCCTTCTTAAATTTGTAATATTTATTTATTTTATTATTAAATTTAAGGAATTATTTAATATATATATCTTTATTAATATTCTTGTATAAGAATGTTATAATCACATCTATTTATTTGATTTTTAGGTTTAGGGTAATTATTATAATAAAGATTGTTTTATAATTTATGGGTTTAATAATTAAAATAAAGGTATCAATATAATTTAACCCTTTAATTTATTTGAAGTTTTGTATAACCCATCTAATTTTATACCAGGTAATTTCCTTATTAAAACCCTTTTTTATTTTATAAATCTATTTATTTAAAAATAATTTTTATTTTGTTGGTAGGTTGTAAAATTCTTATGTATGATTATCCACTAATAATTGATATTTAGTATTTATAGTCTTATATCACTTAAGCCATTTGGGGTTATATTTAGCCTTTTAGTATAATTTGGGTTTGAGCTTTGTAACAATAATTATAATATTAATTAAATATATGGTATATATAAAAGTTGGGTTTATTTTAAGTTAATATTTATATGGTAATAATTATAATATTATTTATTTAAATTTATATTTAAGAGGTTTTTGTGGGGGGTTATTTGTGTATGGTCTAGGAGGTTATTTTTGTGTAGGTATACCTAATTATATGTTTAATCTTTTTGGAGGTATGGGATTTTTTAATTAATTATTTTATAATATATTATTAAGTTCTTTAAATATAAATAATAAATCAAGGCTTATTTAATCCAGGATTAGTTTTAATATAAATTAATTCTTGGGTAATTCCCAAGTAATATCATTATTTCTTATATGTGTGCATAATAGTGGTGGTAATATTAACTTAAATTTTATATATTTTCCCAAGGTTATGGATTTATTTATTAATATATGTAAATATTCTTTTTTAAATATTATATTATTAATATTGGTTATTTTATCTTTATTTATTAAAAGTATTTTATAGATATATATATTGTTGCCTGTGTAGCCTAATATTTTACAAATTATAATCTTCTTTTGGAATATGTTAGCTTTTTAATTTTTTAAGTAATATTTATTTAAACCTGGGATAACTATATGTGCTAGGTTTAATATATCTTTATACCAAGCCTTATATAGGGTTTTATTTAAGGTGTTGTGAAATGATCTATTTATGATATATAAGGCTATCTATATAATAATTAGTTAGTATTTATTTAATACCCCATTTCTTTTGATTTATATAAGGATAATCCTTATTTTAATCTTAAATTTACTAATAATATTTTTAATAAAATTCTTTAATTAAAATTGCCTTATAACTGTATATTTAATTGTTATACCTTTTTATTAATAGAAATGTTTGAATTTATTATTGGTATATGTATTTAGAATATTTAAGGTAATTATGTGATATTATTATTCAGGTTTTTTTTTTATTTTTTAAGGAAATCCCTAAAGCCTATAATTAGTTTTTTGGGCTTTTGAGCGGAATGGCCTAGGTTATATGCAAAAAATCACAAATTATTATTAGTTAATCTTTATAACCATTGATATTTTGGGTATCTATAGATATACTAGCTTTATTTAAATATAATAATTCTAATTTGTAAATACCTTTTTTTAAGGATCCTTTATAAGGTATTTTACTCATTCTACCTTCTATATAGGTTTTATATAAGTAATATTCTTTTAAGGATTTTATACCTATAGATATTTTTATTAGTTTTTTAAGGTTTTAATTATTAAGATATTTTAATTTTTTATATTATATTTTAAATAAAGGGTTAGATATAGAGTAGGAATGAAGAGTTATATTAAAACCTGCTATATTAAGGTGGTTATTTTTTTAATTAATTATGTATAAGTTGTTTGTTTTAATTATAATTAAGAATATTTTTTTACCTTTAATTCTATAAATTGAGTTTTATTAAAATAGGAATTTAGTATCTTTATGGGTTAATTGTGATATTAAAATAAGGTTGTAGGTTAGGTTAGGGTAATATATAGTATTTGAGATTTTGATTATTTTAAGATTCTCATCTATAATAACTTTAATTGTTGTAATATTTTGGAGTTTAGACATAATGATTTTTTTATTGATGTTATAGATGTATAATTTTTTATATGGGTGTAAGTTAATAAATAATGTTTTATTATAATAATTGGTTTAATTATAATTATTATTAATTATAATTATTTTTTTAAATTTAATTATTAGTTTTTTGGTTTTAGGTTTATTTATAATTATAAATCTTAAAATTTTTAGTATCTTTATTATAAATAAGTTGGTAGGTATATAATCTAATATAAGGGTAATTATAAAAATTAATAATTTTATTGATATACCTTATATTTGGTTATTTTATACCTTATCCAATATATCATGCTTTAACTTCCTGGATAGGTATCCCCAAAAAAATCTAAATAAGATATTTGACTTTAATGGATTTATTAGTGTTTTAATTATAATATTATTAAATATTATAAATATTATAATGGTTATAAACTCTAATATATTTTAGGAATCTTTATAGGTTAATGTTATAATAATAGGTTTTTTCTTTTTTCTTTTAACCTTCTTGGGCTTATCTTTTATATTATTTTACTAACCTTATGGTTATAATTCCAGATATTTTTAAAAGTATTTGGCAGGATTGTGGGTTATAATATAATGTCTTGTAATTATATAGTGAATGTATATAAAATCTAATCTTTCTTTATATTTCTTACCTTTATTAAGATAATTAATTAAAATTGTTTTATTATTTTTGTTTCTAAATTTCTAGGTTTATTTTTTTTATTAAATTAATTTAATAATATTATTAATATTAATAATAATTTTAATAATTTAATTAATATTATTTTATGAGAAAATAATATTATAATTTTAAAAGAATATAATAAAAAATATATTATAATTATTTGTTAAGGTGTTAAAGAATTTATTAATTAAGTAGGGTTTATTAATTATGTAAATTTAATTTAATTTTTTAAAATTAATTTAAAATTATTATAATTTTAATAATAATATTATAATTAATCTTTTAAAATTTAATAAAATGATATTTTATTTAAATGTTAAATTTTGGAATATTATATTCCTTTATAATTTATATTCTTTTTTAAAGGTTTTTCAAAATTTAATTATAATATTCTTATTAATTACTATATTTTTAGGATGAAATATATAAAAAATTGGGAGAGAAGATTAAAGATTTTTCGGTTTTTTGATTATCTTTTTATAAAACTTTCATAAAAAGCCATATAATTTAATTTATTAAAAATTTAATATTGTAATAAATAATGGAAAGGCATTATATTATATGTATAATGGTAGCACCATTAGAAAGAAATAAAAGGGATAATGTACAGATGGTAGATGATTAGGTCCATAACCTAAACAAACCCACCCCAAAAATTACCATTATAAAGAAGAGAAAGAATAAAATAAAAATAAAAATTAAATTTAATAAAATAAATATAATTATGATATTAATTAATAAATTAATAAAAATAATTAAATTTAAAATTAATAATTTAATAAAAAAAATAAAAGTAAAAATTAAAAAAATAATAAATATATAAAAAATGTATATTAATATTATAATATTTATAAAATAAAAATAATAATAAAATAATATTTTTAAATTAAATAAAATAAAAGAATTAATTAAAAAAATAATAAATAAAAAATTAAAATTAATAAATAATATTGTAAAATTATAAAAACAATTTTAGGTTGTAATTGTTGGAGGTGCAATTAAATTTTAGATTTTTATTATTATAATATTGGCTTATTTTTAATATAAAATTACAATTAAAATAATAACAGAATTATAAGAAATATTGAAAAGAAATTTTGAAGAAATTATATAAATTATTAATAATGTAATTAATAAGGATAAGGTTATAATAATATATTAATTTTGTAACAATAATATTATAATAATATTTTAACCTAAAATTAAATAATATAAAAAAAATTAAAATTGGATTAAAAAAATATTTAATTAAAAAATAATTGGAATAAATAAGATTTTTATAATAATAATTAAAAATTTAAGAGTAATTAATTTAAAAAATATTTATATTAATTTATAAGATTTAATAAAAACCTTTTTAAAAGAAAATAAAATTAAAATCCTTAAAATTAACCTTATATTTAAAAAATATTTAGAAATTAAATTTATTGCCTTAATTATGAAAGTTAGTAAATTAGATATAATCTATTAATTTTATATTAATGGATTATTATGGAAAATTGAATTTTATCTTTATAAGTTATTTATAAAAAATGTAAGAATAATATAATATTTTAAATATTTCTATTTTGGATATATTATAAAATATTGTAAGGAGTGGTTTAAATATGGTAAATATATAGGCTTTATTTATGAAGGAGGTGATTTAATATGTAAGGTATTAAAAAAGTATTGGAATTGTAATGGGATATATAAGGTATAAAATTTAAAATATTTAAAGGTAATTAAATAAAAAAATGTAGTAAAAGAAGTATATATATATAGGTTAAAGTAATTTAAAAAAAGGAATAGTATTAGTTACATTCTTAATATATATGATATTATGTATGATGATTTTATATTAATAATTTTAAAGAAAATAAGAAGTTATATTTTTAATAAGGAAAGAATATAGAGTTTTTAGAATAAAAGTATTTCAGATTTTTTTGAAATAATTATTGTAGTAGATAATATTTTTAAGTTAGAAATAAGGATGAGAGGTAAATTTTATATAAAAATTTATTTAAAAATAAGATTTAATAATAATATTCTTTTAATTTAAAATTTTTTTTATTAAGAAGATCTTATTGTAATAATAGTTTTTAATTAAGATTATTTTAAAAAAAGTAATAGATTTTTTAGGAATATTGTATGAATTATATATAAGATTATATAATTATTATAATATATTGGAATGTAAGAGAAGGTTGTTAAATTATATTTTAAATTTTTAAAAATAAAAAGATATTGGATATTATAATTATTTAGGAATTTTATTTTAATAATGGTAGATTAAATTATCTTTAATTTAATAATTATGAATTAATATGATATAATATAAATTAAATTATAATTTATATATATAAAAGAATTAATTTAAAAGATTAGAAGAAAGAAATGGGTTATAATTAGGTTATAGTGTTAATTTAGGTAAGATTTAATATTTTTATTATATAATTAATATATATAAAATTAGATTTTAATTATAGGTATTTGCTGTTATTGAAATTAATATTAAAAAATTTTTATGGTATAAATGTGGTAATAGGAAATTTTAATGTATATTATTTTTTATAAAATAAAAAGGAATGGATATCTTAATATATTTTTAAGATCTTTAAATTAATAATCTAATAAAATTTTAAATTTATTATAAAAATAAAAATAATAATTAAATAAATATAAGGTTATAAGGATTTGATATTGGATTTAATATGGGTAAATAAAAGATTTAAATATTTAAGATTAAGGTCTTTTAATTAAAAAGGATTTAATTATATTATTTAATACTTTAATATTGTTATATTATGTTTGGATTTAATCCGGAACCAACCTAAGTTAAAAGGTTAAGTGTGGAAATATTTTGATAAAGGGTTTATAAAAATGGAAATATAAAATATAAATATATTAAAAAGAATAAATAATCTTAAAAAATTTAACAAATATATGGAATATTTTATTAAAAAATTAAAAAGGATTATTTTGGTTGTAATCCTGCACCATGCCCAACCTATAGTGTAACCAATATTATAATAAAATAACAAAATTGAAATATTTTATAAAAAGGTAAAGAAAATATATAGATAATAAATAAATTAAAGAATATAAAGGCATTAAAAAACCTTTAATAAAATTTAGGTAATATTAAAAAAAATTATAAATAAAGTTAAAAGAAATAATTAAAAATTGATTTTAATAAAAACTTTAAAAGATAATAAAGTCTTATAAAAAATAGAAAGATGGATTAAATTATGTAATTAATAATTTATTAAAAAAGAAAGCCTTTTAATATTATATTATTAACCTAATAAAAAATTGTAGGTTATAAATAAAAGAAAAATATAATATTAAGGAAAAAATTTTTTTTAAACCCCATAACTAACTTATTTAACATTCCCAACCCTGCCACATAATTAAAAAAACCCTAAGAAAATAAATTTAATATATTTAAAAGAGTAGAATTAAAAGAAATAAAAATAATTTTAAGAATAATCAAACCATAAAAAATTATTAGTAAAAATTTGTTATTAATAAGGTTTCTTAAGGCATATAAAAAATAATTATTTAAAATATTTACTATAATTATAATATAAAATTTTATACTCAAATATTACCTAAAAGTATTCCATAAAGTTATAATAATAATATTACCAAAACCTAGAAAATCTAAAGAAGAAAAGAATTTTTTAGGTGTTTATAAGTTAATATCCCTTTTAAGGATTATAAATAAAATAATTGAAAAAATAATAGCAAATTACATTACTAAAATAACAGAACAATACCAATTATTCCAAAAAAATTAAATGGGAAATAGACCAACCAAATCCACAAAAATAACCATTAAAATAATAACAAAAACTATATATACTGCATGGTGTATTGGTGTTATAACATTACTTTTACAATTTAATATTTTGGATACTTTCAATAATATCATACTATAAAAACTTATATATATATTATATTAAAAAAGATATTTAATATGAATAACAAATTAAATAAATAATTTTATAAAAAAACAAAAAATGTAATTAATCCTTAATAATAAAAAAGGTAAGGCTGTTCCTTTATTATGGGTATCCCACAAAATTCTCCATTATCACCTATCCTATTTATTATTTATATAATTACCTTATATAAAGAACTAGACCAAGAAGGCATCCTAATTGTTGGTTTTGTGGACGATATGAATATACTGATAACAGGACACTCTGTAGCTAAGAATTGTGCTAAGTTAAAATAAGCGTACAGAACATACCTAGATTAGGTATAGAAATATAACATAATTTTTACAATATAAAAAAATAAATTTATATATTTTATAAAGCCTATCAAATATCAACCACAAAAATTAAATTAAATAATATAATTATTAAACCCAAAAAAAATATTAGGTTCTTTAGAGTATAGTTAGATAGGAAATTTAAATGGAACAGATATTTAAAAATAATTAAAACAAAAATAAAAAGGTAATAATATGCTCTTTCCAAACTAATAATATTAATATAGGATTATAATATAGCCCAAATAAAAGAAATTTACACAAAAATAATACGAAATACAATAGTATACAAAATAATAATATAATATACTTCAAATTAAAACTATAAAATAAAAGGCATTATTAAAAAACTAAATACCATTCAATTAACCTACTTATGGGAAATTAATAATACATATAAAGTGATAGAAATATCATAATTGGAAATAAAGTTAGGTTATCCTTTAATATATCTTTATCTAAATATAATAATAATGATAATTGAATTTTGTATGAGTAATAAAGGTTTTAATTTTAAGATTTAAGAAGTAAGATAGAAAATTTAAAAATAGATAGAATTTTAAAGGCTTAGGAAATAGTAGAATCTCCCCATTATTATTTAAGTACTAAATATATATATTATAAAAGTTAAAATTAATTAAAATGTTGAATAGAAAGGATATCAATATTTTAAAAAAACCCTTTTAAATTATTAAATAAAAAGATGAAAATAATATAAGAAGGATATTATTATACCAATAATTTGATTATTACCCCCTAATATAAAGATTAATAATTAATATTTTAATTTATAAAAATACAAAATATTAGTATTACTACAAATATATATCAAGAAAATAGATTTAAAAATCTTCTTATTTAATAGAAAGATTTTTGGAATAAATATTCTTAAATACAGATATGGTAAAAGGGAAATAATATGGCATATAATTTTTAAATATCCCAAATACACTTTAACATAAGCCTATTTCAGATAAAATTTAACCTTAAGAATTTTCTTAATTAATACAAATTATAAAAAAATATTATTCAATTTTAATAAAACCTTATTAATAACCTATTAATTCCTTAAACAAATTTAATTACTTATATATAAAATAATATTATAACTTATTTAATATAAATATTTCCAAAAATTTTAAACTAAACAAAAAAAATTCATAATTAAATAAAAAAATATAAATAATAACATATTAATAAAATCTTTTAAGAGGATTATATTTACTTAAGATTATTCTGCACTTATTTCAAACCATATTTATCAAAATTATTTTTTTTTATATCCACCTTTTTATCCTCCTTCTTACTCTCTTTAGTTATATATACTAAAAAATCTTAAACAAAAATAAGTACATTCTTAAAAAAAAGGTTATACTTATTAAGACTTAAGCCTAAATACATTGGGAAATTGCTGAGGATCTGTAGCGGACCATCATCGGGAAATAGTAAAACATTTAATACTAATTAAACCTCCTAAATAAAAAATTGCTGTAATAATAATATATAAAAATAATACAGATTATTGGAAATAAAATAATACATATACACCTCCTTTTAAAGTTAATTCCCTTATAAACCTTACATTATAATTAATAAATATTAATAAAATAAATATAGAATAAGATTACATTACAAAATAATTATAACATTAATAATATTAAAATAAATAATTTTTCTAAAATTATTAGAACATATAAAAATTATAAATTTAACAAATAAATAATTAAATATAATAAAAATAATTATTAAATATTATTAACAATTTCTTAATAAATTTCTCAAAAACCTAAAAACCTTAAAAAAATTATAATAAAGTTTCAACAATTAATTCCTAAAATTGCACCAAAAAGGCATAACCATATTCTTTGTATAATTCCCCATCTTTAACAAACAAATTATTTTTATAATATGTAACTACATTGGGATTATAATCTTAATATAATATAATATTAAAATATTATATTAGGTTTAAAATGCTATAATAATTTTTAATAAAAGAACCAAAATATTTAAAAAAAGTTAATAATAGGACAAAATTAAAGAAATAATAAAATACCTATAAATATACAAACTTTTTTTTATTTAATATAATATATATATAAAAATAAAATAAATTTTTTAAAATAACATTGGATTATAAATGTAATAAGTATAATAATATTATATTATAATATTGTAAAATATAAATAAGATATATAAAAAAGATTAAAATTAATCAAGAAAGGTTATAGATTAATAATATTATTTTAAACCATTTTAAAAAACAAATATAATATTATAATATTAAAAAAAAATTATAAAAATAAAAATAAATAATAGTTTTTTATAAAAATATAAAATCATTTACACATATTTATACCCTATACAAACCATATACACCCCAGCCCTCCCCCAAAACAATTTCTTTGCAATATAACAACACTTTTATTATTTATAAAAAAAACAATAAAACCATCTTAAACCTCATTGTCACCCCATACCTGGGCCACTGCCATATTATTTCATAAAATTTAGGTATTATAATATATAAAATGTTTTTCTATATTAAAATTTAATCATTTCTATTAAAAGGTAAATTCTAATAAAAATATAGGATAAAGCCAAAATTATAATAATATAACTTATTTAGATAGGTAGTAGGTAGGTTTTTTCCGGAATATGGTTCCTACCCAGAACAAATACCAAAAGATGGACCGGATACCTGTATTATATTCTAGGTAAATCGGGGTAGTAATAAATAAATAATAATAAATATATTTTTAGGATTCTTTCCCAAATGGTATCTTATATATTTGCATATTTTATCCTATTAATCTTACCAAGATCTGATTTCCTTATATTATTCAATTAACGAAAAATTTTTAAGGATTCTTCCTGTTTCCATCATTAGAACTATTTCATTAATACCTCCTGGGAATATCTTTTTATACCTTTGTATTATTAAATAATTAAATATATTCTTTTTAAATGTTAATTATTTATTTATTAATTCTAATTTAATAATATTATTTAAAGTTATAATATCCATTTTTATTTTTAAAGCCATTAATAAGGTATTAAAAAAATTTTGTGGTATTTTAAAGATTTTTATTAATTTGTTTTAATAAAACTATTTTATTGTTGTGGTTGATAGATTAGGTAGTTTAGGTACCTGATCTAATATGGTTATAAGGTATATAACTTAATTTAGGACTATTATTAAATTAATATTTAAATCTTTATTTAATAAATCTAGAATAGATATTCCAAATAAAATATTAAAATGTTATAATAAATTTTATAAAGTAATGACTTTAAAATTAAAATAATCTATATCTAAGTTATCTAAAAGAGGTACTAATAATATATCACTAATATTTAATAAAAATAATTCTGATAATATTGTTAATAATAAATAATTAAAATTTTTAAAATAATTATTTTTTATAAAATCTTTAATTTATAATTATTTTAATTTTTAAATTAAATATAGAAAATTATTTTTATTTAAATGTTTGAGAAATAATGCCTTTTATAGTGGTTATTTTTTTAAATTATATTTTATTATTATTTTATTTATTTATTTTATAATATTATTTTTAAAATATATTATTTAAATAATTAAATAATAATTTATGGTATTATTAGAATTATTATTTTATATTTTAAAAATTTTAATAATATTATAATATATATTTTAAAATAATAAGGTAAAATTTAAGATTATTGTTAATTAATATACACTTTAAGATAATAATAATTTTATAAAAAATTAAATTAATATTCTAATATTAAAGGTAATTACAAAGGATAAAAAATTCTTTATTACAACTTTTAGCTTTCAACGTCTCTCAAATTTTAACATTTTAGAATTCCTTTTTATCTCTATTTTCTTATTTCTTTTATTTAAATATATAATAAAAGTCACCGCAATTTAGATTAAATATATTTTGTAGATAAAATATTAAATATAAAATCAAATAATATATTCAATTAAAATAAATTAATTTTTAATTAAACTTCCAAATTTATAACTTATTAAAAATAAAATGTATATATAAAATAAATTATTTATATTATTAAATCTATTTTAAAGAATAAATAGGCATATTTACAATATATAAAATTACGGATGTGGGGCATATTATATCCCTATATACCAGCCACACACATTCCAACAAACCAAGCGACGGGCGGTTCATCAGTACTTACGTACCTACGTACGCAATAAACGATAGAGCACGTTATCTTGTTAGAAGGGGTAGAAGGAGAACCAAGACTAAAATGAAGAAGGTAGGAAAGAGATGACTATGTTTAAATTCGTGGTCTCTGCGTTGCCACTGGGATCCGCAAGTGTAATGGCGAACAGCTGCTGTAGCCGGGACTAATCTCTCACAATTTGGCATGAAGCGGTCCGTGTATTTGCAATAATCCGCTCGAATACCAAGTAGTTGACGATTCAGGAGATAGGCTTCTCTCGGGCACGTTGAGCAATCATCTTTGATTCGACCGCTTAATATTGGTAGGTTGCCCCTCTCCGCCGAAGTCCCCAATGTGTCATCGTGTAGTTATATACTTCTTGATCCTTCCAGTGAAAGATCGAAGATGATTTGAACGCTTATACCATCGGGTGCCACCCCGTAGGTTGCCCCGTAACTTGTCCTACACAGGTCGTAGTCTGGTTCCTGGAGAATATCTGGGGATTCAAGCCTGAATCCAGAAGCGATCCGCCAAACCCGCATCCCCGGAATACACTAGCGTTTAATGCTATTATAGAAATTCAATTTGGAAGTGATCTGCCCGACTCACCTTCCCATAACAGCGTCCAATGCCCGCGTGTATGTTACGCTGCACACGGACTCGAACGCTTTATGTTTCAGACTTTGTCAATGGAATCAAACAGAGGATCCAGCCGGTTAACTTGAATGGAGTAATTGGACCTTCATACCAATATTCCACGGTCCGGTACTTGGCCCGTAATGAGCTGTCTCTTGTAATCATATTAAAGAAACAAAGATGTATATTAGAAGACCTATATTCCGCATGCTATTACCATCTGAATATCACCACCAAACCCCACTAACCTATTCAGCTTGACGCCAAGATTCCAATCATGCTTAGCCTACGCAACATTGTTACCTTCGCCTTGTCCGCAGGGCTGGCTCTCGCTACTCCTACCCCGGAGGTTGAGCTCGCTCCCCGAGCAACAAAGGTCACCAAGCGAGCGGAAACTGGTGTTACCGATATCGCCGGCGTCTGGACCGAGTTCAAGCCCGGGTACCTCGGTGAGCACTTCGCCAATGCTATGTTTCAGTTTCTATATGCATACCCGGAAGCTAATGATATAAAGACGGGAAATACCTGCTCTTCCACAATAGCGACTATGTGACTCTCAAAGGAACCGGTTATGTCCGTGTCCGCTGGGAAGTCGAGTACTGGAAGTTAGTCATTGCCATCACACCGCTGCGTCCGATCTCGAATCGTGAAAGCTGACATCTATTGCTAGGCGTGCTGGTGGCACGGGCGACTTGACGATCTCTCCAAAGGGATCCTTCATCTGTGCGTTCCTTTTTAAATCACACCCTGTAATTTTTTTCTAACCAAACTTTAGTGACTGCCGGTGGAGGTGGTTTCCAATACGCGGATAACCCGGCTCCGTTCTGCAATGCTCCATCCGGCACGGGTTGTGCTAACGCCACCGGATCGACCGAGACCGGATATACCTACGGGCTGGCGAACCACTGGCGTGAGTTGTTTTTTTTTTGTTTTTTTTTTGCTTCATTCATTTTCTCATTTCATCTCTGACTACGGGTATAGACAACGAATATTACTGGCTGGATGGTGAGGTAACTGTTAGAACTAACGAAGGCGCCGGCCTTTACAACGTCGGTCTGAGGGTTGTCTGTGAGTTGTTCCCTAATTTTTACCTATTCCGCTTCGTTTCGTTCTTCCATTTGTTATTGCTGTATTCTAATTAGGGTTAATAGCATTCGACGATATGCTCGCTGAAATTAACAATGCCTACGTTGCTCCCAACCGCATTGGCCACGCACTTGACCCTAAAGATGGGGCGTGTCCTTGCTCGGCTTAATGCGTATCGTAAAGGACTAATTGGAATGTCCTCCTAGCGAAGTATCTGCGTATTTGAACAATATGGTTTAGTAGGTGTGGCTCGTTAGGGTGCAAAAGGCTCAACTGTTTATTAATGGGCCTGTCGGTGGTTTCCAGGAGGGTTATATGTTTCTTTAAATTTTCAACTAAAATTTTTTTTTTTAAAAAAAAAAAATACTGCACATTCTTTACTGTTTAGGTACCTAAATTATAGCTTGCGTTAACTTCACTTCTTTATTTTGGATCTGAGAAATAAATCATGCCACCAAGTGTCAGCGTCTAGGTAATCAAATAGTATCACATCTAGATCCCGCAATAGAGGTAATTCGTTCCTGTTATATTTACCTCAATGTTGGTTAGTATCATGGTAAAGGTACTTAATTACGTTCACCAGCCTTGAATATCAAATATTGTCAAGAGTCGAGTATTTATTTTCAGTTCGTATGCACCTATCTAGGTAGTAATTCTTGTCTACCCCCTGTCGAAATCTTTCGTAATCGTCTAAAAAGTCCAAACCCATAGAACCCGCCCCCCTTAGCGCTGTGCCATCCACGACCGCTATAACGCCGGCTCGATCGTATATACATACAGTGGAACGCTGACGTCCATATCTATGATACAAGTTTAAATGCTCTATTTTAGCATGGTGTCGAATGCTGGGATGAGTGTCTGGGCGAGCCAGAAGGAGAAGACTAGCTTCGGCCCGGTCATGAGGAGCTGCAAGAAGTCAGCGCATGGTCCAAGGTATATATGATACGACACCTCTTACCTTAGGTACCAATCCCTTGAAGAAGCTGGTGAGACCTTCGTTCTTGGCCATGTTAGATAAGATCCGGAAGCCGCTTTCGGGATTCTCAAAATTCCTGTTTTGAATACGGGTTTTGATAACGTCCAGAGGAGCGGAGACAACCAGAGATGCCGAAGCTCCAGCGATCGAAGCGATGAAATTCTGGAACCACGACGCCTTGTTATAGTCGTTCAGTCCGAAGAGGTATTCCTTGGTGAAAGCCGAACCACCGAAGAGCTATCAAGCATTAGAGAAATCCTAAAGGGGATAACCATTTCATCTCGATAAGCGTACCGCAAATGATCCAGGCGCATTTCGTGCCGCAGTCCATCCCCAACCTCTATATAATCCGAAACCCTCATCAGCAATAATCTTGAAAATGCCTCGCCCTCGGAAGGCTTCCGGATTAGTCTGGCGCTTGATCTTCAATACATCTAACGGAAGTAAAACAATCTCGCCGATACCGATCAAGCTAGAGTATGTCAATGGATGGCACTACGTTAGAAGTAGATCCAAGACTAACCTGCCGGCGGTTGAGTGCATGATCGCCTTTCCGGTTTTCTTTCCGAAGGCACTCTCAAAGTCCTTTCCATAGTACGCCGCGAGGTAATCCCTGGCGATGGGTTGGCCACCATACTTGTATATCCTTTGTAAAACCTATACCGGATGTTTAGCCGCTGATACTTCCCCTCGAATGAACATTATCTAACCTTGTAGCCTGCCGCATAACCTAATCCCGGGAAGAGGGAGAAGAATTTTCTTCCAAAGGCTGCTTCTGCTTTCTCCTTGAAGATAACTTTATTCAGTTCGGTAGCATTCTTGATCTATGGAATGATTAATCCTTTGCGCCTTCTGGATATTATGGATGGACAGTGCGCACCTTCGTCTGGTTGCTCATTAATCGCTTGGCGATGGTATCGACCTTTGGATTTATTAGTCTTGCGCCGCAATATTTTGACTTGTACAAGCACGCACAGGATGGAAGACAGCCAATTCGGCGATACCGGCGGAGCCTATATTATATGTATCAGTGACTATTATTTATCTTTAATGTATACAAACCTACCGGAACCAAGAAGTCTAGCGAGATTGGACTCGCGCTCCTTGCCTGTGACCATTGGCGCCATTGTGAATTACGCTGGAAATCCCGAAGGAAAGAGAATAGTAATACCTAATAAATAAATAAATAAATAAATAAACGGCAACCTAGATATCCCGAGCTAAGAAGATTTGACTGAGTATTCCCGAAAGAAAAAAAATTGGATAAGTAATTGAGTATAAGGACGACTGCGGACTCGGAGGAGTGAAAGCTCATGCGAAAAGTCGAGAGGTCGAACAAAATTTCAATCGCGCTGAAGGTTATTAAAAAAAAATTCGAGATCTTATTACCAATTTGTACCGCACCAACTTTAATTTAGCGGGGAGCTTCAATGCGGGAGCTTCAAGGCCGCCCCGCGGATCATCAGGGTTTTATCAATGTCCGATAAGATATGTACCCCTCTATTTACGATATATGGGATACGCCTTTTATAGTCGCAACCGTATATGCAATGACTGTGATATTAAGTATAATAGAAACCGAAAAGCCCTGCTATACAATCCCTAGCAGACTTATCATTTTTGTCGCATATGCGTACACATCATCTACTGGGACGTACAATCCGAGATGTTTGGTCGCAACGCCCTCCTCAATGCAAAAGTCACTTTTAAGCCTCTTCGGCTGTACCACCTATGAACCAACGCCGCCCCAATGCAAGATTCCCTCCACTACTGGTATCAATTACGAAAATGAACCCTAGAAGTCTCTAAAGACCGCTACAATATCGTCGAGCTTTCCAACTTGGCCGAGAAGTTTCTTTTCGAGGCCAAGAAAATGAACGTATTCATTGTATATATCACCTCTTAGCTTCTCCTCTTCCATTCCCTGGACGTCTTTACGTTCGGCAACTGAGAGTACGCTTGCCTTCTTGCGACGCTCGACATCCAATCGCTGTAGACAGCGTACCATGGACTTGTAGGTATTGTCTAATGTTCGCTGCAACGTCCTCTCAAGGTCGAAAAACCAAAAGAAAATTGTCCGGGCAGCCGCTCGGTTATTGTCTCGAGGCACCTCTTGTACGTCTAGGAACCCCGCCATCTCCATCTCCGCCATCTTGACATGCACATCCGGTTTCTTCATAAGAGCTAGACTGGGTAATGTTTTGTCATCTATTTTCCCCTTTTCTCTAAGAATTCGAGTAAGACGTAGACCCCGGCGACCAAATCGATTTTCAATGAGAGTATCAAGTTCGAGGAACTTTAGATGTTGCATAAGTGGCTCGAAATCGACGGTCCACTCGCCGAAATCACGACTGCCGCAGTGCCGCACAAAGCCCTGTTTACTTTCGGCGAGAATTACTAGATGCTGCCGCATCTGATGTAGGCGTAGGATACCTGGGGGGGAGTTTTCATCTACTTGCAAGTCGGCGGCTTCAATCCCATTATGATCGTAATCCTCGTTGTCGGACTCAACGATCTCTTCTCCCTCTTGGAGTGTCTCTTTAAGGGTCGATCCCTTAAGTTGTGGAGGAAATCGTTTAATCTTTTCTGCACTGGGAATATGAATGTAACCACCTTTAGGTACCCCAATCCCGCCTGACACATTAAAAGAAGGATCCAGGTGCTCAAAGATCTCTTGGGAAGTGACCCGAGGTCCTGTGGAAGTATCGTCGTTTTCATCTTCGACTTCGATTGACTTATCGTTTTGACAACGGGAAATCTTTTTACTTAGCAAGCCAAGTAATGCTGCGTATATCTTTGCTGTGGTTTCGCCAATCAAGTCTTCCGCATAACGCTCGAGTTTTAAGTTGCGAAGCTCGACTACGCATTTATCGTAGTTTACGCGAAGCACAGTATCAAGCTGCACAAAAGGGTTAGTAGACTGGCCCCCGAATATTTTACCGCGATCAACTTACGTTATCAAGTAGGATGGATTTTGCTCTTCCGTTGGTAAGTGTATTAGAGGTGGTACCGTTAACTAGCTTCCGGCGCTTAGAGCCATCCCCATTCTCGAGTTCAAATTGAAGGTTGTTTTTTAGTTCCGTGTTTTTAAGGTAGAAGTCCTTTAGCCTGTCCCTGACGTACTTGTCGAATTCAGCTGTCTGCTTAGTTCCTCGAATGCCGGTGGGATAGTAGTTGGTCAGGAAGTCTTGCTCAATCGTACTTCTCAAATCTTGTGGTGATTGGTACATTGCCAGTGTAAGCGGCTCAAGAATACCAGCAGCGATAAGTTGTGCGAGGCTCTCGTAGGCTTGATCGTCTAAGTCAGCATCTTCATCTCCTATCTTCATAGCGCTTGCACCGTTGCTAGCGCCATTGCCGTTAACGTGATGATGGCCATTTTGCGAGATCCCATTGCCAGGTTTTTGCTGTGCAATAGGTCTTTCCTTGAACGCAGCAATTAGATCGGAAATCTTCGTGTGGCCCTGAACAAGTACGTCGTGGACAAGAGCATGCGCATTGGGTCCGTATTTTTCATGAACCATATCTAGGATCTTTCCAGTTCGGACAAGATTATAAGCAACGTCGGGGTTTGCGTCGTAATAAGTAATACCCGAGTCCTGGTCTGTAAAATGGAAGATGAGGTTAAGCTGGATGAGCACAGCGATTCCATGGCGCACTTGCCGTTGGTTGAGCGATGTATGCTGTGCTAATTGTGCGATGGTTGATCTCCCTCTTGTAAGAAGATCTGAGAATATGCGCTACGAAGTAGGGACCTGTTAGCCTCGATGCTACATAGCTAGAAGCTCGAGAAAATGTTATATAGGTACATGACGGGGTACTTACCGATGGGAGTTGGCCATATAGCTCACTAATCAGCAGAACGCAAAGTTCTGCAACATTTTTTGTCTAAGGATAGCAATTTTGTCAGCGTTTCTTTCGATGCAATAGGAAAATCATTGCCGAGTGTTGTTGCAAAAGTCGTATCAACTTGAATGGGACCTTTACTCACCACTAACATGACTGGCTGAACTTGCGATTACGCCGCGAATATGAATAGATAGAAATTTGGGGGCTTGTCGAAGGAGTTGGCTTCTAGAGATCCTCTCACTATCTCTAGAGCACTACAATTACTACCGCGGCTTCATTGAAGCATCTGGCAGAAAGGGGAAAGAGAAAGGTGCGCCGACGAAGGGGAATACGGCGCAATAGGTTTTGATATGTAAAGTCGAAAAAGTTATTTAAGATTGATTTGCGCAGCGCGATGTGAGCAATAGCGTATAAAAATAATTTCTATGCAACTACTTTTTTAGGATAGCGGGGAATTGAATTAATGGTCGAAGCTTCTTCTGGTTCCTCTTTGCCTTATTAATAGCACCGGGAATAGCGACCATAGTACAAAAATTATAGTAGGTATGGGCCAACTTAAGTACCTAGGTACCTATCGTGACAGGAAATAAGCTCCCCACCCCAAAGGTTTTCTTTCCTTCAAGTGCTCTTACCTACGCCGACTCAATCGGCCAATAGTAGTCATTGGCAAGTGGCTGACCAGACTCTAGCCTCATTAAGCCTTAAATAACTTATGTATTACATAGAAGACAAGGGGGAAAAAAGGATCCACCACCGTCAGCCAGTAACCGAGAATTTACCGGAATTGAGCATCTTTTTGCTTGGACTCGGAAGCTTTCAACGATCTGCGGGTTAAAAGCTGTTGTCGCAGACTTCAATCGCCAATTGTTGACGGCATCGCCCTCTAAAATGTTTTCCCGATCGGCTCTCTCGCGAGGTGCCCAGCTTATTGCCCGTAGGCAAGGCTGTTCGCAGCTTGCTCAACATCGAGGCTACGCTGCCGCATCTTCGGCACCATCCGCTTTCACATATGACACCACCGAAGTTGCTGGTGTCAAGGTAGCCACCAGAGATTCTCACGGCCCGACAACAAGACTCGCTGTTGTCGCCAAGGGTGGTACTAGGTATCAGCCCGCTCCCGGTCTTACTGTTGGTCTCGAGGAGTTTGCTTTCAAGGTGAGTGAGCCTTTGCGTCTCTTGTTCCTATTTTTTTCCCGTCGTGAGCTAATTAGACGCAACTATACTAGGGAACCGAGAAGCGAACCGCCTTACGTATTACCCGAGAAGCTGAACTTTTAGGAGGTCAATTAGCTGCATACCACACTCGAGAAGCATTAATCATTGAAGCAAGTTTTTTGCGAGAGGACATCCCTTACTTCGCTGAGCTATTAGCAGAGGTCATCTCTCAAACCAAGTACACCAGTGAGCTATTCGGAGCCATTGGCCAATAACAGAATGCTTATTTAGTTTACAGCGTACGAATTCCACGAGGATGTTGAGAGGGTTCTGAAGGTGAAGCAAGCCAGACTTGCCAACGACGTTGCCGCTCTTGCTCTCGACTCAGCACATTCGGTCGCCTTCCACACAGGCCTTGGCGCTTCCCTATATCCGACGACCTCTACCCCTCTGAAGAGTTATCTAAGCGAACATTCCGTAGCTGACTACGCAGGTGCCGTTTACGCAAAGCCCAACATCGCCCTGATTGGAGATGGGGCTACGACAACTGCACTACACAAATGGACGGAACAGTTCTTCAGCGGCGTACCCGCGTCATCTTCTAGCAACGTCACGCTTAACACGAAATCCACAGCGTACTATGGTGGTGAGCAGCGTACAGCTCACACCGCCGGAAACTCTTTAGTTATTGCTTTCCCTGGTTCCAGTTTCGGCTCCTTCAAGCCCGAGATTGCGGTTTTGGCGGCCTTGCTTGGCGGACAGCCCAGCGTCAAGTGGTCACCAGGATTCACTCTCCTGTCCAAGGCTGCGGCCTCAGCACCCGGCATAGTTGCCTCGGGCGCTAACCTAGCATACTCTGACGCTGGACTGTTAACTATCCAAGTCACCGGTGCTGCCGCCTCAGTCCGCAAGGCTGGTGAAGAGACAGTCAAGGCTCTTAAGAGCATTTCGGAAGGTAGCATCAGTAAGGAGGACCTAACCAAGGCGATCGCCAAGGCAAAGTTCAATGCACTAGACGCTAGCCAGTCGGGTGTGTCAACGCTCCTGTCTGCCGGTTCTGGTATTATCCACACTGGCAAGCCTTTCCAAATCGCCGAGACTGTCGGCTCGATCGATGGTATCACGGCAGATAAGCTCAAGACGGTACGCTCACATACTCCGCTCCTGTGATTATTTAAATATACTAATTATTATCATAGACCGCAAAGTCACTTCTCGAAGGCAAGGCTACCGTGGCTGCGGTTGGTGACTTGAACGTTCTACCATATGCTGAGGAGCTTGGGTTGAGGGTATAGACGGGGAAATTTGGACAACAAAAGTGTACCAACAGATTAACCCACCGCTGTAGAGTCGAGCCACCTGTGCATATAGTAAATTCCCTAGAATTTTTCTTTCAAGTTCAGACACACTCTACTACCCGATTTACTAGGTAGAAACTTTTCGAACAATGCATGCGATGGTGAGAGGTAATTTGTGAGCGGCCTTAGCCTGCATAGGATTACATATAAGCAATAAGTGCTATGTGCTAAGGACCTTTAGAATCCCCAATATACAGATTTGGCGAATTCGACCCTTGATAAATAGGTAGTTAGTCCCCTGTTTGTTTTGGCATTTCCGAAAGGGAATTGTACCTAAGGCACTTTATTTAATACTCATAGGTACCTAGGTATGGAAACTTGGAATGTAGGTATCTACTAAGTAAGGTAATACCTAATTAAGAGATACCTTAGATACTTAGGTACATAACTACCTAACTAGGTATTCTATTGTAGTAACTAGGTACTGGAATGGACTTATATAATTATCACGTGTGTGTATGCGCTCGGACCACTACGTATGTCGACAGAACTTCGGCTAACTAACGGTCTTTCTTGGTTCTGCAGCCGCAGCTCTCTTCCGATTCAGTGCGTACAAACGAATCTTCAAACAACCCCCCGATCCTGAATCAAATTCTCGAGCAACCGTCAACATGGTGTTCGCGTGGAAAGCAGCTGGTTTGAGGTAAGCTAACTCTTTCTTTACGCACGCCAATGCGTCTTTGAACGTAGCAAAGTTACTTAGTTTTACTAACCGATCCTCCGATCTAAATAGCTACAACCGTTACCTCGCCGTCGCATCCCGCGTCGTGCGCCGAAGCCTAAAGGAGGAAAAGAGACTTATTGCTGAGCGACGAGGAGATATGGACCTGCGATTTGCTAAGTGGGAGGTGAGTAGATTATTTCTAACGAGTGGAATTGAACATATAAGAATCGTGAGTTTGGGAATCAGTAGCTGACGGACTATATGCCTCAATTTACAGAACGGCAAAATGGGCGAGATGAAACCCTTAGCCGAAGCCAATTCCGTTGCCGCTTCTTCTTCCACTTCCAGTGGTTCGGCATAAGCCACGAGTTACGCGAATCCTTGATGAGAGCGAAGCCCGTAAAGATAGGACCTAGACCTATTAGAGGACAAGATGCGCACGCGCATACGGGCAGACAAAATCAACGGTAGCGAACACTATTATGCCGCCTCGTGTACAGCTGTATAGAATAAAAAGAATTTCATTCAAGAAATGAGTCTCATGGGTTTTTCTACGATAGACACCAAATATTGATATAGATTCATTCCAACTACCCGTCAATCCGCATCTGGGGTTAGATAGGTTAAAAGTATGCACCACGTACCTACCTACGCATCTAGTGTATACATAAAACTGCCTGTCACATTATATATCTCATATTTAAAATCAACTATACCTTAGATACTGGTAGGCAATTGGTTATGAGGCGGCGATAACCTCTGGGCAGTGCCTTACACCGGTTACGTCGTAAACTTTAAATTCAACCAGAGAAAAAAAAGAGAGGGAAAAAAAAAGCAAAGAAGAGAAAAGTACATTTGAAGAGACCATGATTTTTAGGAGTTTCATGTGCCTACCTCTTACATCATATATACCTTTAAGTGGTTATCTCTTTTAAGTACTTAGCAAATCGAATTGGTCGCGTCTCTACCCTACCAAAAAATAAAAATAAAAAAATCATGTTTCGTAATTCTCTGGCTAAAGTCCTTCACTCAAATCCGTTCGTCTTAATGCGCCTTATCTATAATTCGGTTGCTGCATGTTTCGACACTAAAAACTTGCAATACCTTCCCATTTATTAGGTAGTCCAGTTAACGCCTACCTAATTATTAATTATTTCGCTCTTCCTTTTCACCGCGCCGTCTGCAAAGTCATCCCATCGCCGCCGTTTATGACATGACGAAAACATAGATGCGTAATACATTTCATCAACTGACCCATGATTATTCGTCGCCCAGAAATCCATAGTATCCGCCTATCGCTACACTTGCCAAGACTCAAGATTAGTGTAACGAATTATACCAACAGGCATCTTTCAGCTTTGAAAGGCCAGGTTCGATTAAGAGGCTCATTAATCATACCTACCTGGTATCAATACAGGCCAAGCTGGTCAAGAAATAGAGCAACGATTAATTTTATAGCCCAAAGGGGCGATAAGTCATTTCACTATGCAACAGTTTAAGCTGGTATCGCCTTCGCCAAACATATCACATCCCGGACTTAAGGTCACCGATATCACCAAGAAGTTTGCTTCTGCTGTAAAGAGTACGCCCTAAATATCCCGAGTCTTGCCAATAGATACCTCCACCTAGTATATACCTTACGGTCTACTGATTTAGTGAATAGCCTTGTCCCCTGGGCAGCTCGTTAAACATGAGCATTTCACCCTTTTTGAGTCCGTCGCGGCTCTGGAGGTGAGTCTACGTCATCTTCAAGTTCATAAGATCACCAAAGCGCCCCTGCTAAGAGTAATCCGAACAGATCATGGATCGAAAGATGGACAGCGGCGCATTAGCAGAAGGAGAATCTCTGGACGAGGAATACGACGTTTCTCGTGATCTTCTTCCGGAAGAAATTCTTGGCATTATTGACCAACTTCTCTGCCTAGAGGTGTGTTTTAGGATGAGCGACAAAGCTGTTAGTTTAAGCTTCAATAGGCCTAACGTTGTGATTAGATGGCATGGCACCTCGGCTACCCACTTTCTCAGACCCTATTCACGAGTGTTTATATAGAGTCGCTCATGAATCCTCGCCCAGCTAGCATAGATGAGGCTGAGTTTATAAGAGACGACCAGACCCGCGAGAAGCAACCAAGACTACTCTTTGTCTTACGGGCATATTGTCTTGGACTCCTCAAAGCGTGTTGCTTCGTAAACGAATTAGTCAAGGATGAACTATACTACGAGGTACGATTAACGAGATAGAAAACGGCTATCATTTTAATAAGCTACTAAGAAGAGACAAATGCAGGAAGAAGACTTTGTCACAAACACGTACGATCGTGACCTACTCCTTGATATACCCATTAGCTCCGTCAATAATGTACTACAACAGGCCCGATGCGACCTGCGCGCTGCCAGCAATGATATTGCCAAGGACATCTCCGCGGCTTTAGACTTGAGGCTCGAGCTACGCGTCGCATTTCTGAGGGCTATTGATTTATCTGGCCTGCGGAAATCTAACCCAGATTCCTTGAAGATGCCCTGGGTACAGATGAAAGGCCTACTAGAACACATAAAAAAGCAGCATTCGTTAGGCAAGCCAGTTCCAGAAGCTTTCAGCACAAAACTACAGCGACGACTAGCAAGCACAATGCCCCCGCGCCCCATGGTTCAGCCTAGCTTCGAAGAGAGCTACGATCACTTCAAGCGACTTGTCCACGATGGAGTTAATATCATGGATATCCTGAAATATTCGGAACCACAAAGTCTCCTGGTAAGCTTACTAAATTAGATATACGTTAGCAGGGTTAACCTCTTTTTAGAATTTTGTTTTGCTATTTCAAGCAAGAAAGCCGCAACCGCTAGTTTATATAAGATCACTTCTCCAAAACCTCCTATTCAATGAGATGGTCGTCCTGGGTAACTATAGTATTCGGCAGATAATTGATCATGACCTCTCCATCGTCGTTATGCCTTGCGCACCACAGATTGACCCTTCCCACGACACAATAGAGGTTCCGACTGATCCTCGCCACCAAATTGCGGCGCAGATGGAAATTTTCCGGCAGAGGGTAGCCGAATGCTATTTAGACGTCTTCAGGATATTCTGTCAGAATAGGTGTAGAGTTCGACGCACACTATGCCATAACATCCAAGAATGGGACATGCTCCAGGCAGATGTTGAAGAGATTGACCAACTCCTCCAGATTGCCCTAGACGAGCAGCCCCTCACGACGGATAGGGGCAGCATAGGATTTTCCCTTCCTTTATCGTCATGGGCGTATCTCTATAAATTAAGACAGATGGAGTGGATTGTACAGCTTGGGTTCGAACTTGAGGTCTACCAAACAGACGAACTTGCTGGGATGTACTGGTACTTAAACTATCTCGCCAAGACGCGTGCACAGCATGGTGATCGTATCAAGTCGTTTACAATGCGCAGCCTAGACGAGGCACGGGAGGGAACCTCCAACTGGGCAAATGGCGATCAAGAGCTTACGCAATATACGGCCACCAAGGAACGCGAGTACATGACCTCGTTGACGTATCTGCGCATAACCATGCTTGACGCGGCATGCACGTGGGAATTCGCGGATGGCCTCTGTTGTCTATATACAGCATTGCAACGCCTAAAACTAATCATTCCACCACAACGCCCTTATAGCAGTGATACCATGCGTTATGATTTACGCATGAAGCCCTTCCGAACTATCGCGCTTCCTCAGTTGCCCACATTTGACGAGTTTACCCGCGCAACCCTACAGCCCGAGACCCCAACACGCGATCTACTTAAGTACGCCGAGAGCGCCATCGGTGGCGCGAAAAAAGGATATGAGGCCTTAAGCAAGATGTCAGATACGCAATCCTTCAGTGTCAATGCGCATGACAGATGGGTTATTAATATTCGAGGTTGCTTGAAAGCCGCCATTGCGGCAGGTGTTGCAGTATCTACGTTGCAGCGAGCATTAGAGAAAGCCGGAGATTGTGAAGACGGGGATTTACAGCTGAAGCTGAAAGTAGAGATGCCTGTACCCGGGAAAGGGTATCATGACTGGTGGGTCGTTCCGAAACTAGTTCACACAGTATGATATTCCACCTCGGAGACAGACATCGATTTATGGCTGGGACAGGAGGTAATAAGTGCCGGAAGTTAATTAGGAGGTATCAGGAGAGATTTGGCAATTAGTACCTGGGCTTGCATGAATACCTTCTTGTCGATTAGATCAACTAGAACGCGGTACTTTAGTAGATCGTACAATACGGTACTCGGATAATTTCTTTGATTCGTTACTCAAGGGGATTAGGTAGTTTCTCCTGAGGCACTTGTGCCTGTTGTTGATACATGAAAATATACGTCAAGGCTCCTACTTCCCTTTCCCTTCCTAGATTTTTCTAGCATGATTTAACTCAAGTGCCTTTCTGTCCCCTCTAGCCGTGTCAATATCATCAAAAGTGCCAAGTTACGATAGACGGCACTAAAGTTACACTCACACCCAGCTAACAAGGGGACAAGTGCTTTCCATAATAGAAGATACATCATGTACAGAGTTAGGTCAGTCCTCGTCCAAACCGTAGTAAACTCATTACCATCGTAAGTTACGCACTTACGTCTTGAGGGCCTTTCTGGCCATGGAGCCCCGGAGTTTGACCGTCTGCTCATAGAGGACGTCTTTGAAGGCGAAGAGGAAAGCAGCTGTTAATACACTTTGTGTAACCTTCGGGCCGATTCCTAGAGTAATAATCAGTATGCTGACGACTGAAGGTAGGGAATAAAGTAATTAATGAGATACTAAGCATACCTTTATACAGGCCCGAATAACCCTCTTCCTTGATGACTCGGCGGATAGCCTGGGTCATACCCTCACGCTTCTTACCATCGTCGGCAACGTGCATTTGGCTCTTGACTGTGATATACGGGTACGTAATAGAGGTGGCAAATAGCTTGCCAAGAGCGCCTAGGAAGAATGCCACGGTCGGGGTTACATTGTGCTTCTTTCGTCGTTCATACGCATTCTTGAGCTGCTCGAACAGCGTGTACTGGAGGATGGGGTTGATGACCAATACGAGAGCTGGTACAACACCACGGAAGAGCGCCTGGGGACCTTCGTCGCGTAGCAGAGCCGATAGGGTGCCTAGGGTGGTCGGCTGCTTCTTCTTTTCTACGGGAGCACCTCCGGTATTCTCCTCGGCCTCGATCTGTCCCTTGCGGGTTGTCATACGTGTGTTCACAACCCAGATAGGGTTAGTCAAGATGACGGTAGCGGAACCAGCAATGGCACCAGCAATAATGGCTTCGATAGCGGTGAGTTTCTTGGAGGCTCGTCCAGCACGAGCAGCGGCGGCCTCGAAAAATCCGCGGGTCCATTCATACCAATAGTAGTAGACGAAGTTGGTAACACTGATACCGAAGACGGCGCTGTCAAGTCCCGCGTATAGTCCCGAAACGCCCTCACGTGCAACAATTTGTCTCACGGCAGCTAGAAAAGCGGTCTCGGCCCGCTTGGATTCAACTTGAGCACGGGTAGAGAGAGTGATAAGAGGATACGTTAGGACCATGGAGAGAATCCCGCCGCCGGCGCCAGCCAGAGCATGCGCGACGTTGTCATTCTGGGGGACGCCGGGTTTAGACGCCATCGTGGTGGTAACTGATTGATTGTATTGATTGTGTATTTCAATATATCGGGATTATATCAATTTGATGCTTTCCAGACGAAAAGCAACAATCACATTTAATTTGAAAAAGGGTATGAAAAGTGAAAATGGTCAAGATATAATTCTAATCGGCCCTGACTTAAACGTCGAAAAAACAAATCAAAAAAATTTAAAAAATATCAAAAAACAAATAGAATTTTATTGATGCTAAAACGATGAATCGTCGCTTGGGAACCTTAAAGCTTTATCGATTCAAATTGAAGTTCCATTGAAAGCTTTAGAAGCCGAGGTCCGATTACATCACATAATGCGGCTAGCTTCAATGTAAGGTTCCCTTCCTGTTCTCTATTTCAGTGGATTTAGTGGATTTAGTGGGATGTGGCTCTGTAATCCCCTGTAAATCTCTTGTAAACCTCGCTGTACAATACCTACTATATAATTCCACCTGAGCCTTAGCCGAAAACCGCCTGTAAGCGACTTGTAACCCCGTATCTCGCCCCATCTGGCATGAGGTCGGCATTCTTCCCCATGCTCTCCCCGGCTTTGCCCCCGCATCCAATTCGTCAGAGAAGGTGAGTGAGACCCGACTTTGGACTTTCACATGCGAGAATGAAACGAGATGGCTTGTTATCTCTATTTTATCTTGTGATGATGATGATGATGATACCCGAATTCGACAAATTTCGCAAGACGTAAGAAAATTGCCTTGGACATGATAGGATACCTATGTTTAACTTGCCTTTAAATTTCACCTTGAAACGATATATTTTCGATTCTGTTTGATTATATTATAACCACCTCCTAGATTACATCACCAGTCGAATTCATATATCTACCTACAAACTAGGTATTTTTTCGCGACGTCGTCAGAATTTCTAACCTACCTACATAATATTCCAAAGGATGGAAAGGCCGTAGAGAGTCAGGCCCAGGCCGAGATATATTAAAATGCCTGATAATAGTTGCATTCCATCCTCTAATTTCTCAATTGTCAACATTGCCGTCATTTCGAAAGGACAAATATGCCTACCGGTATTCTTAGCATCGCTAACTCTATATCCGAGACACCATACGACAAAGATATCAGAGCGTGCCGTGATACAAGTTTCATGGTAGGTATGCGAAAAGACTGCCATAGCGGCTGATGGTAGTAGACGAAAAGAGATCATACCGTGCCCACCGTGCCCTCGGAACGCAGAATTGCAAACGTCTCTACCACCCGAATCCTACCTTGTTAAAGGAGGCATTTGCCCAATGAATTGGCAAGGCAGACAGAGATGAAGATCCTATTTTCTTGAAGAAAAAAAAGGGGGGATACCTAATTACTACTCCATGATACATTCTACATTTATGTAGGGTAAGGGTAACATACATTTATGTACCTGTGCTAATGCCATCTATGCATTAAGCTTATGTGCCTAATGCATCTGTACGCAGAAAAGTCACGTGACACGTACCCAAAAATAGCTGAAGATACCACGGTACATGCAAGCTAAAAACTCCCGGTCCATCTAAAACAGCCGTGCGCTCGTGGCACCAGCCTCCGCCAGCGCGCTTCTCAAAATAGAATTCGGCATAATAGGCATTGGACACCAGAAGAGGCTTCACCAACCATTCTGTCTCTTTTTTCCCATTACCTCTTTTTTTTTCTTTTTTTTTTTTCGCCACACCCATTTTTAACAGCTTCAATAACACTCAAGACGGGGAAACTCACTCTATTTTATCTTTTTTATCATTCGACCGTTACACGTACTTCCACCGGTTAAAATGTTACCTGTCTTTTACGCATCTCATCTCGCAAACGTCTAGATGAATGTTTATCATTGATCATTTACACACTAGGCTTACACGATCATATCGACTTAGCGGCCAACTACTAAAAAAATAAAATAACTAAAAAAGGATGAGAGATGAGAAAAGCAAGTTGTGTTACACACAGACACAGGCTTGATGAGAATAGTAAAAAAATACTTTATTTGTTACTCGAGTTGCGAAGAATAGCAAGTCTATAACATTACCAACCATTACGTGAGAAACTTTTAACCCATCAAACGCGCCCAGCATCGTCCCCCCTATAATCGTATCAACTCATTATCCATGGGGATAATTGCGCACTTCGCTATCTTATGATATTAAGATGGCACTCTCTACACCAACCAGCAACGGTTCCCGTCGCTTCAACCAACTTCCATCCCCATCTAGAAATGAGACTCCCAGGTCGGCAGGGATAGTAAGACCAACATTACCTCAAAGAAACGTCAACAGTACCTCTATCGAGGATGCATACGTGCGTTTTGTTCTCTATTGTAACCCGGCCGTACCTCTGGAAACGGATACAGCCGCTCTCAGAGATGCCTTTCGAAATCCACCAAAGAGCGAGGGCAAGAGTTTTAGCACATTTACCTTGTTCGAACTAATCAAACAGCTACATTCCAAGGAGTTGAAAACCTGGGCGGAATTAGCGTTGAAACTGGGTGTCGAGCCACCAGACCACGACAAGGGGCAGAGCTCCCAGAAAATACAACAGTATGCCGTCCGACTAAAGGTACAGTGTATCCAGCTTATTCATGAGGCAGGTTGGCTTACTCGTAATAGCGATGGATGCACTCCATGCATATTAATGCCTTCTTCGATTATCTAATGGATAACCCACATCCCTACTGGACTCAGATCCCGAGTGATCCAAATCCGGTATGTGAAGAGGGCAGGGACGGGGTTGCGGCTGAAGACGATATGGCCTTACGTGCCTTATTACCACATATCAGGCCGCGTCGGGGCAGGAAGCGACCCGAGGAGGATAGTTTTAGTAAATCCCCGTCGCAGAGACCAAGGCTAGAGTCCCCGAGCTTCAACGGAGAAGCTAAGACTGCACGTCCCGATTCTTTGGATCCGTGGACAGCCCATCCTGACGGAAGAAGTGCCTTTATGTTCCCACCAGTTGATCCACGATCAAGTGTGCTACCAGAAACGAATTCGGCTTTCCCATGGGGTAACGATGTTCCTCGTGAGCCTATGTCGGCCTATCCCCAGTCCGCAATGACACCGTCCACTAGAGGAACGTTCTGGGGAGACCCCGCGGAGCCTCGTTCCGCAATCAGCCCATCCAAATCCAGGTCGCTTGGTCGCCGTCACGGGGCTAAGGTAGTCTCTTCCGCGTGGAGGAGTGGTGGTGTATCCACGAGCGGTAGACCCCGTGGGAGACCTCCCAGCAGTCGGCCTAGCGATGGTCCATTGTCGGCGATCCCAGACGAGCGTAGTGAGTTCCAAGCCACGCCTTTCGAACAGAGCACACCCCAATCAAGTACATCACCTGCCCCAATGCAGCCTCCTGATTCGATGTCAAAACCAGCCGGACCCACCTCCGCACCAACGGTAGCACCAACGACAACACCGACAACGACTACTCCCACTACCCGACCCTCACGGCCCGGCCGACTCTCTTTACAAGTACCGGAAAGGGCCAGCGGACCCGTCAGGTTGGCGACTCCTCCGCCTCCAGTTGTAATGGTAAACGGAAAGAGCACGGTTAACGGGAGCGCATCTAACGGCGCTGGTGGATTCACGGCTAGTCCTGTTGAAGACCATTCGTTATTCAACCGTACTGCAAGTGCATTCGCGGGTGGCCCCGCGGATGATCCCACAGGCCTAGCCATACAGCTCGATTTCGACAATAACGATCGGACAAATCACGACGAAGTCGAGGCTTTACTTGTTGCGGACCTCCTTGAAAGCACGTGGCACGACGAAAAAGGGCAACCTAGCCCCCCAGCTGACATCAACGAGACGCTAGCCTTGGCCCGAGCTATCATTGCAGGTCTAGCGAAACGAACACACTCCTCCGAATCGTTCCTCATCGCTGCAGCTGCACTAGCCGGCGCCAGACATCTCCCGAAATTGTCCAGCAGTAGGAATTCCGTACATCGGCTTGAAGTAGGAGTGGACTATACACGATACAGCTATATATGGGAACTGCGCTGCGGGCCGGCCAATGCTAAGTTTCGGTTTACAGAGACAGTACCGCACGCGCGCTGGAAGAAGGGCGCACAGCATAGAGGCGAAGGCGCGGACGTTCCGGCGGAAGGGAATGCCGCGATAGAGTTTTGGCGCAGTAGATATGCGGATCTTGTGCATATGGTTGGCGGAGGAAAGAGGCGCGAGGATTCGGCGCTTGTTGTAAAAGAAACCTAGGACTTGAGGGATAGTTACCAGCTGCGACTTATTGCGCCGTGCTTTGTTATTACCATGTATAAGTACCATCTACGGTTTACGATTTATGTTTTAAAGGACGGTTTCGTCCCAACAGGAGGGAGGAATTGGGATATCCGATTTGGATGGGTTTGACGTGTGGTGGTGGTTACCTGGGCTCGCACGAGGCTCGTGTATCGTCATGTATTATTTGTACTTCTCCCGAGATACCCCAAGTAAGATGTATTTCTTTAAAAAGTAGTTCCATATTTAGTAAGAGGAAGTAGCAAGTAGGTTGTTTGTTGTTTTTAATTTAGTTAGTGCGATATCAATACACGTGCCTGACGTGTCGAGTGTTTATGCCATTTTCCAAACCACTTCGCGTTAGTCACCTGCCTAAGGTAGGTAGGTACTAACTTAATATATTTGCTTCTATCGATGGTTTTATATGTCAGGTGTCTAATGCAAGCCTGAATGCTAATAGTATCCTTACGTCATCTCGATATTAGGTACTTGAAATAGGATCTAGGTTAGATTCGTAGCTGCTTTGTTTATTGTAGAATAGGGGAGATAAACTTCGGGCGAGATTCTAGTCCGCACGTGTAAACTTGTCTAAAACTTATACCTTGAGCAGACTCTCCGGCGTTATGTCCGTATACTTGCTTCATCCTCAAATCATCCTAACCTAGAATAATTATTCAGTATTACCGCACCCTAGGTTCATATCATAGAATGTTTTGGCCCTATAATCAATTCGAATACCATGTCTGAGAAAATTCAACAGCCGCGGGTGTAAGATTTGCAAATAACTCGCCATCTAACCTAGCATACTCAAGTTATCGTATCTGCTGACATAGCCAATATAGCCGCAAGACTTCCGCATACCGCTACGATATCTCTATAGAGAAGGGAGTCCGCACTGATCCGAAGGTCCATGTTGACCTCAACAACAACCCGAATGCCGAGTCTGTGACCTGCTATGATGACTTGGTGGCTAGCTAGCTAATCTAGTTTACTTCGGGGAGGACAGGATTTCAAACCCCTTAGCTAATATCCCCCGTGAACACATTCTCGATTCAGCCACTCGCTTTTCCGAATGGAACGACTTGTGCGAGTATGTTCCTCTCATACGCAAGGGGGCTCTTATTGCTAAGAGCCCCGACGGTTTCGAGGACATCTACGGACCGGAGGCACTCGACGCGGAGGAAATCGAGGCTTTAAGACAGGAGATGACAGATAAATGGAAAGTTCCAAAGCTCCTTTATCTAACGATCATTACTTGTTCCATAGGAGCAGCCGTGCAAGGGTAGGACCAAGAAGGTAGCAATGGAGCTAACCTGTCGTTTCCTGCGCAATTTGGTATTGGTGGGGATTCGGATAGTGATATGCTCCTCGTTGGCCTCATCAACTCTGCCCCTTATATCGGGTCCGCACTCGTAGGTTGTTGGCTTTCAGATCCTTTAAACAACCGCTTTGGACGTCGAGGCTCGTTAACCCCCTCGCCGAGGAACCTAATTGCAGCCATAATTGACTGACTATAGGAACGATCTTCGCTTCTGCCATCTGTTGTTTAGTAACCCCCCTACTTGGAGCTATTACTCAAAACTGGGTGCAGCTCTTGATCTCGAGACTATTACTAGGCGTCGGTATGGGCATCAAAGCTGCGACTGTGCCGATTTATGCTGCCGAGAATAGCCCTGCATCTATACGCGGTGCACTGGTGACGTCGTGGCAAATGTGGACTGCATTTGGCATCCTCTTGGGATGCTCTGCTAATCTAGCAGTTGGACAAGTAGGCAAAAAAGCCTGGCGATGTATACATATTATATCATTTCTTGCTACTACTGGCTTTTGCTGATGGATTCATATATAGTTCAGATCGGTTCAGCATCTATTCCGGCGGTTCCCCTTGCGCTCCTTATATTATTCTGCCCCGAATCACCAAGATGGTATATCAAGAAGGGTCGGATTCGAGAAGCCATGCAATCACTCTTAAGACTCCGTAATCACCCTATTCAAGCGGCTCGCGACCTCTACACTATCTATACTCAGATAGAGGTTGAAGCTGAAACCATCAGTGACTCGACTTACCTCGAGAGGTTCTTCCAACTCTTTACGATCCCTCGAATTAGAAGAGCTACCTTGGCCTCCTTCGTTGTTATAATAAGTCAACAAATGTGTGGTAAGCTAGCTAGTATAACATATGGGCAGTGAACTCAGGAGTTGATGCGTATTAGGCATTAATCTTATAGCATTTTACTCTTCTACAGTGTTTCGAGAAACAGGAACCTCTGATTTCAATGCCCTTCTTGCATCATGGGGATTTGGACTCGTAAACTTTCTCTTCGCGTTGCCAGCCATCTGGACAATCGATACCTTTGGCCGCCGCTCGCTACTCCTTTTTACTTTACCCAATATGGCGTGGTCATTACTAGCTGCTGGTTTATGTACGCTTATCCCCAAGACCTCCACCGCTCACGCCGGCTTGGTAGCGTTATTCGTATACGTGTTCACCATGTTATATTCGCCTGGTGGGGGTCCTGTTCCATACACGTATAGCGCAGAGGTTTTCCCACTTTCACACCGTGAGGTTGGGATGGCGTGGGCTGTTGCGACTTGTCTTTTCTGGGCTGGCGTACTGTCGATCACGTTCCCTAAAATACTTGCGACTATGGGTGCCTTGGTAAGTTTGATATATAATCCTCTTCCGAAATCGCAAATCCAACCGGAGCAAGCATCGACTATAGGGAGATGTCGGCCTAATATGCTAACCACAAACAGGGCACCTTCTGTTTATATGCGGGACTCAACATTACGGCTTTCATCATGATTTTCTTATGGATGCCCGAGACAAAGCAACGGACTCTAGAGGAACTTGACTACGTCTTTGCAGTACCTACAAACGTGTTTATCAAATATAACTGCATCAAGGTAATCCCATGGTGGTTTAAACGCTACATTTTATGGCAACGCGAGGCCATTCTTGAGCCCCTTTATCACTTTGATAAACGTAACGACACCACTTCACCGGATATCGCGGTACATGATGGGTCAGCGACAGACAGCGACACGGGGGCTACTGTTAATACCAGAGATTCCATAGCTCAGCATATCCAAAGCAGTGCTATGACCACTGGCGCTGACGCCGTTGATGTAATTTATCAGGCCGAAAGAGACGTAGGCGGTTTCCGGCGGTTTTCATGGCATGGCCCTGGCGTTCATAGACATCCAGCTCATACTGACCCGTACTTTATGTAAAAGCCTAGACGGCAATTTGTGCGTGGCAATTATAGATTGTCTTACACTACTCTACGAGACAAGAACCGAGACAGGTCCGGCCAAAAACTCCGCCTAGCAGAGTTAGGTAACTAGAACAACTTATTACAGATAATGCTAGATTTGAACTCGAGTATACGAAAGGGTTGATGATGCCGTTTGCATGTAAAAGCCCGTTCGCACGACAGCCTCGCTAACTATACGCGGACAGGCCCCCCACGCAGCGAAAGATAACGAGGGATCTCAAGCGAACAGAACGAACAGACCGACAGAATGTTGGTATAGTATGCTGATGTCACACCTAGCCTAGCATTAGTCTCAGTATAGTCTCGGCGTAGCCTCGACACTAGAAAGACACTTGTAGGGCGGCGTGATGACGATCAGCGAACGTGGCTTGCGGCGGCGCGTTTTGGAATTCCGGCGTCGCGGCACTTGCGTGTGTATAAGTGGATTATTCTTTATAATGATTTTCAAAGCCGGCGGACCCTTTTATTATTTCGTCAGTGCCTGTTCGCAAAGAACAGGATGCACGACGCACAAGATTGGAAAGGACAGCTTGATCGTCTTTATGCATCTTATTCAATAGTGGCCCGTTTTGCCCATTGTGCTGTTGATCGATCATCCCCATTCGAGGCATGCTTGCGGTTCAGCTTTGGAGGTGCTGGAGAGAAGCTCGGATCTTTAAGATCTGCATTACCGCCGCCATTCTTAGACTATAGCCTCTCCAACCTCTTTGCGGTCCCCGTCCGTCCGTGCTCCTGACCGTCCTCGTGGCAGCTGAACAAGCGAACTGGGCTTCTTCCAAGGCAACGAGATTTTCGTGCCAACCCCCTGCTACAAATCATGGTGTATACTATGTAATACAACACTATAATATCTATAACTACATGAGGTTGACAATGAATGCAAGTTTATTCGTAAGTTTATCAAGAGGTATTGATCGATCACGCGTTGTCCTATCGTGGATTGAGGATCGACGTAGTACCCGAAGGAAGGGAAACTTTTAAAAATTGGGACTCGATGTCAACCAAGATCTTTGTACAATAATCCTGAACAATTATCAATGGCAGACTCCGTTTGTTGATCCGTCGGGGCACCTCGTGGAGAAACAGTGGCCCCCCTTTTCCAAGGCAGAATCTCATCCGACTTTTTCGTCATTTCTCATTGACCAAATGAGTGTCTGTGCATTAGAGGTACAAAGACTAGGAGGACCCCTTCTTGTAATTGACCACTAGTATTTACTAACTCTAACCATCTCATATCCAATTACAGAGGACTGATCCCAATTGGCGTTGATAATTGACAAAGAGATAAAGTAAGAAAAAGTTTTTTTCCTTCTAAATTTTGCCTCTACTCCTGAAACATGGGACGATGATGAGTGGCTTAAAATAAACGAGAGGGTTACATAGGTACAAAGTAGCCTATAGAACATTACCTGTTTAGGTTAAATTTGCAAATTTCGTTGACGTAAACGGGATTAGCGACCTGGTTTAATACATAGACTTTATTTTCGGCCAAGCTTTTCCACGCACCTGCTCGTGCGGTTCGTAGTGCACACGCGCAGATACGCAGCCAAGCAGCTACTACATACATAGTACCTACCTACCTACAAAGCCCACAGAGCAAACCCTTGACTCGGGTAGGCTCTGCCGGAGTTAGTATCCTTGCGGCGATTGGCCAACCACAACATCTGCACGCCATTGGCATCCAATTCCGCTGAAACATCTAGGTTAGATTTATTACCCCTGGATAACGTCAACGGCACGACCCTCCGCCTAGAAACTTATCATTTATCATTTATCTAGAAAGTCTGAGAAACTTGTGGATCTCTAACGCGAATACCCGGAAGAGAAGGTGCTTCTTATACCAAATTTTATCTGAATACCTACCTAGGTATTCAAGGGATAAAAACATCTAAACAGCCGAGGATTAGTTGAAACATATTAGATATGATATGAAGGAGTGCTTGTTTGCTTCTTATGTGCTTGATGTTTTTTTGTTTTTTTTTTGGGGGGGGGGGGGGGGGGGGTTAAATAAAAAAAATTTTTTTTTTTTAAATATTTTAAAAAAAAAAAAAAAAAAAAAAAAAGTATTTAAAAATTATTTTTATAAAAATTAA